>WIGM01000009.1:0-201451 GCA_014235935.1 Colletotrichum musicola | reverse complement strand
GCGAGGCTTCGCGGGACAGGGAGTCCTAGAGTTCGTTACCTGCCGCACCCGAATCATCGCAGCCCTCTCTCTGGCGGCCGACTCCAGAGCATCAACCTCACGAACCCCAACCATCACAGATGTCTCTCTGGCGGCCGACCCAAGGTTCGTCACATCTCGTACTCGAACCATCCCAAGCCTTTCAGGGGCAGCCGACTGAATATCCGTTACCTGCCGAATGGGCCTCACGGCCTCGGCTCTATCTGCAGATGCCGCAGCCTATGGGTTGGTCACTTGAACGAGGCGGTCCGTTGCAGGAGGATCCAACTCGGGAAGAAGCACCCGATCCATCGCAACCGGAACCGGGGTTTTCTGGAGTGCGTGGAGGGCGGCTCTATCTTGACACGCGTGGACGTTTTCCTTGTTGAGAGGGATCGTGTGCCCGTTGCAAGCCTGAGGCCGGGCCACTTGGCAGCTATTGAATGGATTGCAAAAAATATGGGAAGAGAAAATGCGACTCAGTAATCGGGAGGGGGGAGCATACGGGCAACAGATGGTGGGTGTCGTACCATCCACCAAACAAAAATGAAACTCTTGCGAGTTTCTCTTAGACTTTTCCTATTCCCTTTTTTTCCTTTTTCACCTTCTTCTTTGTACTGTACATCATACACATGAAAATGGCACAGGAGCTTTCTCTCTGCAAGCAGGAAGCAAAAGCCACCGGGGGGTGGGACGGAGGGAGGAAGCACCAAAGGGTAGGCTGGCAGGCGTCTCGGGGGGAAATTGACTACTTTGCACATCACTTCGGAAACTTGCCACAGCGAATCGGGTTGTTAAATCGGGCTGTTGAAACGAACGTCATCTTATGCATGGAAAAAATGTGGAAAAAATATGACTTTCGTTATTTACTGATGAGTGCTTTTCTATCTGCAGATAGCCCGCCCCCAAGAGTTTCCTCGGTGTGATGCCTTCTCTTCGGCTCACTGTCCCGGTTGTCTGTACCCGCATCGTAAATGCTAGACAGGCTTGATATCAAAACAAAATAATAATCCAAATGTAGAGAGATGGAGGAAAGATCGGGAAAAGACATGGTTGCACATGCGGCCATGCTAGCTGCTGGCTGCTGCTGCTGTCAAATGCAAAATGCCGCAAGTCCATAGATACAAGAGGATACAGGACCTCTAGCTTCTTCCACTTCTCTTCTTCTACATGTCGGCAGGTATGCCCCTCTCCCCGCATGCTTCTTGACTTCGCATCGAGACGCTTACAGCTTCTCCTTGAGAATGTTCTTCATGCGGCGCTCGACAGCGTCGAGGTACTCGTTGGTGGTGACGTAGTCCTCGCGGGCGGTCTTACCGCAGGCGAGGGCCAGGTCCTTGGTCATGATGCCGTCGACGTCAACGGTGTCGATGCAGGCCTTCTCGAGGGACTCGGCGAAGGCGACGAGCTCGGGGGTCTCGTCGAGCTTGCCGCGCTGGATGAGACCGCGGGTCCAGGCGAAGATGGAGGCGATGGGGTTGGTGGAGGTCTCCTTGCCCTTCTGGTGCTCGCGGAAGTGGCGGGTGACGGTGCCGTGGGCGGCCTCGGACTCGAAGGTCTTGCCGTCGGGGGTGATGAGGACCGAGGTCATGAGGCCGAGGGAGCCGAAGCCCTGGGCGACGATGTCGGACTGGACGTCACCGTCGTAGTCTGTGCGGATAGCTGCGTCAGCGGGAGCTTTCCCGGGTGCGTGAGCAGGCGAGACTTACTCTTCAGGGCCATGATGTAGCCGCCGGAGCTCTTGATCATCTGGGCGACCATGTCGTCGATGAGGCGGTGCTCGTACCAGATGCCCTTGGCCTCGAACTGGGCCTTGTACTGGGCGTCGTAGAGCTCCTGGAAGATGTCCTTGAAGCGGCCGTCGTACTTCTTCAGGATGGTGTTCTTGGTGCTCATGTACAGGGGCAGGCCCTTGGTGAGGGCAAGCTTGAAGGAAGCGTGGGCGAAGCCGGTGATGGACTCGTCGGTGTTGTACTGGGTCTGAGCGACGCCGCCACCGTTCTTGAACTTGTAGACCTCAATCTCCTGGGGCTCGCCGCCCTCGGGGGTGAAGACCATCTTGAGGGTGCCGGGGCCGGGGAGGACGGCATCCTTGGCGCGGTACTGGTCACCGAAGGCGTGGCGGCCGATGATGATGGGCTTCTTCCAGCCGGGGACCAGGCGGGGGACGCGGGGGATGACGATGGGCTCGCGGAAGACGGTGCCGCCAAGGTGGTTGCGGATGGTGCCGTTGGGGGAGAGCCACACTGCGGTGAGGGGTCATTGGGTTAGCTTGCTATTTCTATTACAAGATACCACGACATGGGGTTGCAACTCTAAGAACTGGAGCGGAGAGGAACGGGAGGGGTTCATCGGGCGCATGTGGCAAGCGCGGGAACTATGCACTCCACGCAGGTACCGGCGCCGCGGCCGGAATGCGGGGAGCGGGCGGCGCGGGCAGTGAGACATGCAAGACTCTCGGCCGGCAGACGCCGAGCGCTTCCAAGCTACAAGACTACGGCGCCGGACGGCAGGCACGGAGGGGAAGGCGGGGAACTTCGGGGAGAACTCACTCTGCTTCAGGTTAAACTCCTTAACGCGGGCCTCATCGGGAGTGATGGTGGCGCACTTGACACCGACAGAGTACTTCTTGATGGCCTCGGCGGCGTCGAGGGTGACCTTGTCGTTGGTCTCGTCGCGGTAGGGCAGGCCGAGGTCGTAGTACTTGAGGTCGATGTCGAGGTAGGGGTGGATGAACTTGTCCTTGATGGTCTGCCAGATGATGCGGGTCATCTCGTCACCGTCGAGCTCGACGACGGGGTTCTTGACCTTGATCTTGGACGCCATTGTGCGGGCGGCGATGAAGGACACGGAGGAGGCGGAGGGAGGGACGACAAAGGAGGGCCGGAGGGCGAAAGTCGCGGGGCGGCGGATGAAGCGTGCTGCGTTCATTGTGAAGGTATTTTGAAACGTCGCGGGGCGTCGAGGGGGGAAAAGAGGACCGTTTTCGGCTCTTCGGTCGGTCGGAGGATATTTCTGAGTGCCGCGGTTACTTGCTAGGAACCGGGTTCTATGATCCGGCAGGAGATGCGGATCGGGAGGTGGCGGCGGCGGCGGCAGAGATACAGCAAGATGACTGGCTTCCGGAGCTGCTGGCTTGCTGCTGGCTTGCTGCAGGTCGCAAAAAAAGGGTCAGAGACGGGAAAAAAGGACGCTGACAGCTGGGACTAACGACTACAAAGTGCTGACGATCGCGAAGCTACGACAACGGACGAGATGACAAGCACGAGGCTGGGAAGGAAGACGTGTGCGGAGGTTGGGAAGAGGGGAAGTTTGCGACAGGCAAGAGGCGACGGACAGCAAACAACTTACTTGTTGGAGGAAGGAGGAGCTGGTTGGCGGCGACGGCGACGGCAACAGCGGAAGGAGGCAGACAGTTGTGCGGGAGGGTAGATCAGAGCAGCTGGCCGGTTGCAATTGAAACCTGTCAAAGCAAGCAAGAGTCAAGCACGCTGGCACACACACACACAGAAGCACAAGTGCCAAAAAAAATACCTTGGACAAGGTATCGATAGAGGCGAGCAGCGAGAGCGGGAGTGTAGCCGAGCCGAGATCGTCGCAGGACACAGGCTTCCGGGCACCGGTGGACGGCCGACGGGGGGTTCCATTCTTCACCTCGGACCTCTGTTCGGCCTGTACTGGAGCTTGATGGAGTCATTCTAGATCCTATATCGGCACTTGGAGCCGAAGCTACCACGAGTCTAAAGTTTCCTCCTTGCTTAAAATCGCGCCTGTCAGTCAGCCATGGGCAGCAATTGAGGCGCATAAACAAGGGCCGCGACGGATGAAAATCTTCTGCAACAGAGTTTTTCTGCAGCACAGGCGGCGGCAAGCGACGGGTAAAAGCAAGGCAGGGCAGAGAGCAAAGCAGAGCATTGGCAGAGAAGCAGGGTCCGAGGTAGCTACCTACCATGTGCTCACTGCTGTCTCAGGCGGCTGTAGGCGGCCCTCTGTTTGCGGCCAAATCACCATCGTCATTGGAGGGAAATGGAAGGGAAAATGGGATGGAAACGATGGTGATTGGAAGGGCTAAACAGGCCATGTCACCTGTGAGGTGGTGAATTGAGGTGTTTCGCACGGGTGCTTCCCCACATGTTGCCAGAGCTTCGTGCGGGGAAAGCAGCAAGAGCAACACTGCCTCCGTAGCATCACCACCACCGGCTGCATCTTCGCCTGTTTAGATCAGACCATGTGTTTCGTTGCATGGTCAACGACCTCGTCGTGATTCCGCGCTCGTCTTAAGTATTGCGGTGCACCGTCATTTGTATTCGTGTGTCCGATTCATGTCGCACATGCAAAGCTTTCGGTACATCCGCCGGAAGATGACCCGAGCCTCCTCGCTCTCCGAGGAGCTGCTCTAGCCTTGCGTCTCGGAACTCCTCAGCCTCCAGGGTCCAGCTGCGGTTGCTGCTCGTCAACGGCAGAGAACCCACAGCGTCGTGACGCATTCAAGACAGTTGGACCGGAGGAGAGAAACCCCAGAAGAGGCCTCTCGTCGACAGCTTGCCAAGAGAAAGCACTTACACAATCGTTGTCAATAAAATCATGTCGAGCAATAGAAAACACATGCAATGATAGCTGCTTAATAGCTCGCGGAAACCAAACCATCGCAGGGGGAGCCACGAACCACCCCACTGTGACTCCCTTCCAGCTCCGATCTCGGTGAGTTTCAGACCCGCGCGCCCGACTCCCGCGAAGAAGCCACCGAGACCACCGAGGTTACCTAAGGTTCGCGGAATGATAGCCGCCATCGCTCGAGACGGCTCCACTTACATAAGCCGCCAAGGATCTCGACTCTGGAAGTGATTTCTCCCGGGTCCCGTCGCACATACCACCTCCAAAGATACCGAGATACCTTCCCACCCTGGCCTCACGCTTACCTAAGGCGGCGAGGTAAGGCAGACTTCACAAACCTCGAGTCGATCTAACAACGCGGGCATGTGCAAGGCGGTGACGGAAAAAGGTGAGAAGGCCAAGCTTTTCTTCCACACTCCTCCCAGGGCTCCCTGGGAGGGGTTCATGGTCGGTACATGTCGGATGTACCCCTTCCGACTCGACATCAATTCATTTGGCCGGCCCTTCGCTCTCCGCGGCCCATCGTGCATGACCACCGTCCGCAGTCGCCCCAACCGCAACCGCAACCGCGCATCACGATGCATCACCACCTACCATCCCGGGTGGACGAGAACCAGGGAAACGAAACAGCAGGGGGGCTCGACAAGAGAAAGCCAGCCACGTACCTAATTGCATGACCCTCATCCTCAACTGGCCGTCGGGGGCCATGTACGTAATACCAGCGTACCACCCGTCAGGTCACAGTCTCCCCGCCGCCAGGCGATCCAGAACGTCCTGCGATGCGACCAAACAAGACGGACGACCACAAGTCCACGACGACGGCTACGTAGCCCTATTGAACTTGGCACGCATCGATAGTCGCCCACGCGTGATCCTGATGGCACCGCAAATAGATTGGGGAATCGATGATGTCGGCACCCGGTTCTTGACCCTCATACTACCTGCCCACCTGGTCTGGTCTAGTCTCTCTGATCTCGACGAGTACCCTTCCGCCGTTACGCGTCTCCCATCTCGGGTGAATGGGGTCGGGAACCAAGGCGCGATCCCGCCAGAAAGGTGCTGTGACGGCGCCGAAGCAGCTACAGCGCCGCCCGTACGCAGCTTTCATGACGCACGGTACCTTGCAAGCCGGCGCCCGACGGACGGCGCTTGCTGTCTTCCGCTCCGTGTTCCCCGCGGAACCAACTCCCTACCACCCACCCTTCCTCCCTTTTCATGGACGGACAGGCAGAGAGAGAAAGCTGTTGGGCAGAGAACGAGGGCCGAGCCCACGGCTGCTACGCCGCGTCTTGTCGTCCGGTCGGATCATTACCTATCTGAGACGATTAGACAATCTTGCTCACTTGCATGCCAACATGCTTCAGCCCTATTATTCTATGTTCTTTTTGCTCCTCCTGATCCTCCTCTCTCTTGGGGGCCCCCGGCCGCCCCCTCGATTCCTTCCCATCCTCCTCAGTCCGTCCCGCAAGGTCGCTTGCGGTCGGCCGGGTGTGTGGTCGGCCTTCGGGTTTTCGGGGCAGGCCCTGCATCCGTGGAGATCTTCACTGCGTTTGTTGTACGATTTTCTGGGTTTCAATCTTGTACTGACCCCCCAAGGCTAACTCGCCCCAACGATTGCGCATCTCCCCGGTCCGGATGATACCCTTACGCCCCTCCCGCGCCGCGGCCCAGCTCGAGAAACTCTCCTTGACGTTGAAGACGGTGATATCTGATGTGTCGCCCCCAAGGCATACACGCATACATATACACATGGGATAGGTTTTAACGTCCGCTCATCGACATCTACAAGTCACGCACGCACGCTCCTACGCGACTGCACAGCAATCCAGGAAGCCAGAACTGCCCCTAATACGCGATCCGCCCGCGCCTGCGCTAGGACAGTTGACAAACGCAACCCAGCCCGGATTTGGGGTAGAGGAGGGGAGGAGAGACCACGACCCGACCAAGGGTCGTTATCCGTCCCTCCCTCCTCCTCCCGTGTCTTCTCTTTGCGGTAGTCCCTGGTACCTTAACCTCTCTGCCCTACTGCTGGTACTGCGTCAGTGATCAGCCGGTTTCGCCTTAGCGCCTACCTTGGCCCCTCGTCCGCATGGTTTCTCTCTCCCAGATGCACCGCGTCACGCATTCCACCGCCTCGAATGGCAATCTCCCAAGAAACGCGCGCCTCTCGAACGCATAAACGGCCGAGCAGTTACAGTTGTGGTTGCAGTAGGAGTTGTAACAGCAGCAGCAGCAGCAGCCCTACCGCCCGTTGAGAGGCACACAGGCGCAAACCATCCGTGTTCAAATCACACCTTATACACATGACTCTGCTGCCGCTTCATACCCCCCGCCCACGCAACTGACTAGTAGGCGACGTAGACTTTGGAAGGATGTCTCCCCTGTCACGCCTCCACACTTGCACTTCGCGCCTGTGTTACGCGAGAACCAGGGAAAGAAATACGGTTAGATGGAGAGTATAAAAAAACAGTACGGAGTAGCAACGAACCCAAGCGACCAAGCCCCATGTCAAGCGCTTGACAGGACCACCCATGTCCTTCTTGCGACGAAGAGAAAAAAAAAAGAACCCACGATTCGGACCCTGGCCAACTGGATATCGCCTTCTCCCTATGCAGTAATTGTTTCGACCACTAGTGTAGTCTAAAAGGTAGTTTCCACGAACCCTTATCCCGATTCCCCGCCGTCTGCAACTCGGTATCCTCTCGAACCGCTGGACAATACCTAACGAGCCAGTATAACGACGAGAGCAATCGTATATACGCGCACGCCCGCACAACCGCCGTGCAGTAGTCTAGTTCACCTCTCTTATTTCTAGTCTCCTGCATGGTCCCCCGTCCCGCTCCACATCACAGCCCGGAAAACAGGATTCGGAGCGCCGTAGGAAGGGAATAGTGCCAAAAGAGCCAAGCAGCACATCATGTTGGCAACGTAGGTTAGTGTAGCTAGCTCTCTACGGCGCTAGTCAGAGACACGCGGAGAGGGGTACATACAATGGCAGAGACCAGCATATTATGTAGACCGAGAGAGAGAGGCAGGCAGTGAGGGAGAGACACGCAGAAAACAGGGATAAAGTGCAGTGAGATGATGTCCTTGATCCAGATGTCATAATACTCGGAGACCAGGACCTTCCACTGTTCCTCTCTGTACGTGTCTGCGAGCGTGTGTATGGTATGAGTGTCCAATGTCTCATCAAACAGAAAAGAGAGCCAAGAGAAACAAAATGTACCGCCCTTTTGGGAATTCACTGACCGGCCGCGCGCCCGCCACCCCTCCCTCCCCCCCCCCATGCATCGGCCGACACCAGCGTATGTACGGTAATCTGTCGATTTTTCCCTGATGAGCCACCACCACCAACAACACCGCCGCCGCGGCAGGCCCTTTTGCCTCTCTACCCACACCCTTGCAAAAGTGCTGCTGTTGCTGTTCCTTTCGCTACCTACCTATTGGGCTGCATTTTTTACCTTCTCGGGGTGATGGTGGTGGTGAAAATGCATGTACGTACGTATAGTACACAGCCATCACATCTGGACCGGGTAGTCTGAACAACCCTGGGGAGGCAGCAGGAGAATGCCCTGCCTCATTCCCACGAGGCTGTTTTGGTGACATGGCGCGTTGTATCCGCCATATCTGTCAACTATACGCAGGAAGAAACACAAAACCCCTGCGGCAATGAAAGGTGTGGCCAATCACGAAAGGGGAGCTTCAACGGAGTTGCGAGCGAGAGACCACGCCCCCCGGCGCCGTTCCCGTTCTCCTGCCCGCTCCGCTCTCTCTCACCTTACCTGGACGACCTCCCGTTGAAAGAGAGGCAGAGATAGGTCCAAGAGAAACATTGGTAGCCGGCAGGCACACCTAAGGGTAGCAGGTACCTCTCTGCCAGGTGATCCTCTAACCTCATCACCTCCTCCCCGGGGCCGGCCCCCCAAAAAAGACAAAAAAGCAAAAGTGAGGCCATTCGTTCGGATCTTGGGGGGGGGGGGGGGGGGTACGTAGTCAGGCCAGTGGGTTATGCCCGCGAACAAATCAGAGACACTCAAGCAAACCAGGCTGTGCTCGAAAAAAAGTCGTACAGGCTGGCAAATTAGAGCTCACGGTACGGCACAGCACACAGTCAAGCTCTCTCTCTCTCTCTCTCTCTCTGTGTTCTCCTTCCCGCCCACGGAGGTGACCTCCACCTCTCTCATCTGATGGTGAGAGGTTTTGCTAAGCCTCCCCATCCCGCTGCCGCCACACCCCCTTGTGCCTGCTCATGCGGACGGACGATGCGGTGCAGATGTCTGAGAGGATGGTGGTGATATTGATGACGGGGGCGTGAGACAGTGAGCAAGGCTTCAGAGAGAGAGAAAGATTATGCCATATGTATGCGTATGTATGTATGTGTGCGTGAGGTGTCATGTATTCCCAAATCGGGGGTATCTCTCTAAAAATATTACCTATTTCTCTTTCTTCATCATGACCCTTTCCTCCGCTCCCTCCTCATGCCGTTTGTAAAATAAATTCGTAGAAATCGTAAAAAGACCCCCGGCGCGGAATCGTATCGCCGCTCGCTGGGGGTCGTCGCCCGTGATAGCCTTCTTCGTCTTCCATCGTTTCTTCTTCATCGTCGACGATACGATGATGACAGGAAGGCGGCAGGGGTTTGAGGGTACCTATCCTAGGCTAGGTACCCGTGTGAGGTACCTACCTTAGGCAGGGGAGAGAGAAAAAGCGAGCGCAGCTAAACCCCGAAAAGTAAGCCCCGTCATTGTTTCCCGTATCCATCAAACCCTCGGCGCCATTTCCTCCAATAACCAACCCCCTCCCGTCGTCGGATGCGAGAGAGAGAGAGGACGCGGAAACATAAAACATAAGAAAAGAAGAAGGACAAGAGAGAAAAAAAAGTCCCTCGCCCCACAAAAAAGGTACCCCCCATTAAAAAAAAGACGATGTCCAGAATATGCCTTGCGCCACATCTGCAGGCTTTCCCCAATCGTCGTCCCGTATCAGATTCCATCATCCAATCCCCGAGGAGAGGTGAGAAGGAAGAGGAAAAGAAAAACAACACCTGCAACCCAGAAACAGACAAGCGAAAGAGAGAGAAAAAAAAGGGCGACGAAGCACAGCCCCCGCCGCCATGCAGAAAAACAACACAAGAAAAAACGACCCTTCTGATCCATGACAACCCCAAGTCAACAAGTCGCCCCAACCACCTGCAACAGCACACCTGTACACACCCCTCGTGGCTGCTGTTTTGCTGGTGCTGGTGCTGTCCTCCTGGCGTCCAGTAGTGTAGGTAGGTACTGTTGTACCTTGTACTTCAGGGACAGCGCCCCACAACTCATCATGATGAGTTGTGGAGCCTGCCAAAGCCACACAGGCGCGCATGGAAACCTTCTCGAAGCCTTCCGACTTCGGAAAGGCTCGACAAGCTTGACAGCAACACCACCACAGCAACTGCACACCGTCTGCGAGAAGAGGAGACTGATCTCGCACTCGTCGCTCGCTCGCACTCCCATCGACTCACACGCCCCCTCCCTCTCTCCCATCAGCAAACACACACACGCCCCCATTCCCGCTCCACATGACTGCCTGGTATTCCATGCACACCCGGCCGAACGACGAGAGAACGCCCAATTGCAACCGCTCTGGCGGGAAAAAGCCAGAGAGAGCTGTAAACCATTGAACTAGAATGGTACACCTCTTTCTCGGTTCCTGCCCAGAGGACCTTTTTGACACGGCGAACAGGTTCGCCGCTGGGCAGACTATGATGCTGCTGCTCTTCGTCCTGCTGCTGCTGCGCCGGTCCACCAGTTCCGAAAGAGAAAGAGAGCTGCAGCTGGGCCGAGTCGGACGCCGAAACCTGATTGGCCGCGTGCCCATCCGGCCCTATGGCCCATGGGTGGTGCTGCCAAACGTCATGGGCAGCTTTTCTCTGGGTGCATTGGTGTTGCGCTGCGTGTGCTGCTGCTGCTGTGTGCTGTTCCCTCGTCCACCCCCGGGGAAAAGAGGCCCTCAGCCGCACTCTTGTAAGTGGTGGTCTGAAAATCCCCAATGGTAAATCTCCCCGGTCAGAGTCGTGTCGGGCAACGTGCCCCCGGCGCTGGCCCATCCTGAGAAGAGACAACAGAGAGGTTGACCGACACACACACACACCCACTCTCGTGTCGTTGCGAAACTGTCGACTGCGCAGCAGCGCGTGTGGGGACCACAGATGCTTCTTGCAGGTTGCGTCCGGTCGCTTCGAACCCCCTCTAGGCATCACTTTTTTTTCCCTTCGGTCCCCTTGCCCGCCCAATGAGAAGACACACTCGCGCATGGGGGGGAGGAGGTGAGGAGGGGCGGTGCTCTTCGAGTCGCGAGCTACGTCTGACTCCCATCCACCGAAACCGACCGACCGACCGGTCGCGCGCCCGTCTCGCTCTCTCTCTTCAATGCCAACCTCGAGCTCGCTTGCGCTTGTCTTCGCACGGGTTCTTGCATTTCGGGCAGACGTGGTCGGGATACGAGTTGACGTCGACCCGGATCAGGCACTTGGAGCACCGCCACCACCGCGACGAGAGGTTGCGGCCCTGGAGCCAGCTGTCGTCCACGTGCGTGCCCCGCTTGAAGATGTCCTCGTTGTGGTAGTCTCGCAGGTGGTCGCGGAAGTGGTCCCGCCGCCCGAACGGCTCGTTCCTCCTCGAGCACTTGGGATAGTCGCACTTGTGAGCCTCCTTCTTGCTCGGGTCCTGGTGAACCTGCCGGTAGTGCCTCTCGAGGTCCGCCTTCCGCTTGAACGGGTTCGCTGTGCACCCGGCCTCGAGGCAGGGGAACTTGTAGTCCACCACCTCTTGCTCTTGACCCCTGGACGTTCACAGCATCGTTAGCGAGCCAATTCATCCCTCCGAGAGGCCTCCCGCAAGAGCGTGTGTGTTATAAACTCACCCCTGGTGAGGTATCACCATCGGGTACTGCCCTGCAGGAACGAATCGCGGTTTCATCTGCCAGTAGCCCCCGTCTTCCGTGGGGACGTAGTCGTACTTGGACCAGTCGACGTCGCCGTAGTAGCTCTCGCTCGTCTGCTGCACCGCCGACGAGGACCCGGCCGCCGCCGCGCTCGCGTACTCGTCTCCGTAGTACGCCCCGTCCTCGCCGTAGTAGCCGCCGCCGGTCCCGTAGTTGTCGGCCGGAGAGTGACTCATCGTGTGGTGGTACGCGTAGGACATGCCTCCGGGGGATCCAGGCGAGCTGCCGTAGGAGGACGGCGTGAGTGGCTCTCCTGGGCGAGAGCTGGCGTCGGACAGCTGCCGCACGAGCGCCGGCGCCTCTAGGTACGTGGGGGATTCGACGACGTAGCTGTTGTCTCCCGACGACACTGGAGACGTAGCGTTAACATAATAGCTTGAGCCGTGATAGTAATGGCTGTCCATTGTGTGTCTGTGTGTCTTGGATATGGGAATAGGTTGGGCAACTGTTCCGTTTTGTGCAACCGGCCCTCTGGAGATAGCAAGTTCAGTAAGGGGTGGGAAGTCCCTTATAAGACTGTAAAGGACGGGGTTGACGTAGGTAGGGGGGAAACGGACTGAAGTAGGAAGCCGGGGGTGACTTACACAAATCGGATGACGCGACTTGGTGCCGTGGGGGGGAGGAAGGGGAGGGGGGTGTCTGACTTCAGATAGACCAGAACGTGGCGTGCAAGCAACCTCCCATCCAGAAAAGCTTAAGGGTTTTGGAATTAGGTCTGCTGCCGTGGTGTCCGAACGCTGCGGTATAAAGATTTCGTCAAGGAGTGTGAGGGTCCGTCAAGTCTGTTGTAGGTAAACAACTGACTCTTTTGACTTGGACCGTTGTTGAAACTCGCAAGGATTGAAACGATATTGGGGAGTGATTACATACAATCGCAATGAAACAACAACAACAACATAAATCGGGGGGTGGGAGACGGGTGGTTCAAGTATTGCCGAAGCAAGAGGCAAAAGCCAAGGTTCACCGCCATCCGCGAGGGAAAGGGCGGCAGGAATACGTCAAGCGGCACAGGAATACATGAGCTGGCGCAGAATGGGGTCATGTTCACCCACCAAGCGCACATGGCTTCATCTCCGTAAGACGGCCCTGGGCTCTTGGCTCATGGGGAGCCTCAAAGGGCGCATATCGAAGAGTGACAGGGCTCCCCCTTCAGCCCCCCCTCCCCCTTCCCCCCCGGGTCTTTTGAGTGTACGTGCCGAGACGGCGCGAAGCGAAAGTCAACTGCAAGTGCTGGGGAGGGGTGTGCCTGTGCGGACCACCAAGATGAAGGATATGAGGGAGAGAGGCGGTCCAGCGTCCTCGGTGAGTGGTTGTATGCTTCTAGAATGGGGCTTAGAAAACGCCAGCCACGCCGTCGATGGATTCACGGGCAAGGACGTGCATGTACTAGCAACTTGGGCATGGGCATACCATCAACATGCGTGCGGTTTGTAATGTAATGAATGGCATGTATGGTATCTTCGTACCAGGTCAGCCCAGACCCGCACTCCCCCCATGACGATGTGCCACCGCCCAACCTATCGCTAGACAGGGCTGGCGGGGATTAAGGTGTCGGTACGTGCAGAAATGGGGGCCTCAACGGCCGTCGACACGGAGACTCAAGGGGGGAAGCCTTCCGGCTGGGCTGTCAGCGACCGAAGGTGCTGGTCCGATCTATCATCTCATTGGCAAAGATACTAAGAGCCCAAGACATGTCTGGTAGACCCAAAAGATAAACCGGGGCAGGGTAAGGGCTATTACGGAAATGTTTCTGGCAGTCGGTTTGGACGGCACGAGGGGGTTTAGTCGGGTCGAGGTCGGAGCAAGGTCGAAGCAAGGACAAGGTCAGTCAACCCGGAGTTGGGGACTGGGACATATGCGCCGTATCTAGACCAGTCTCGTTTGGGCTTTCTTGCTTGTTGGAACTAGGAAGAGTGGGTGTTCGGTGTTGCGGTAGTGGTGGTGGAATGGAGTAGGAGTGGTGGTGGTGTATGTAGTGTGAGCAGTGTAGTCATGCGAGGTAGCGTATCCGCAAGGTACCTTGTCCGAAGTGCGAATAAGGTAAAGTACGTAGCAGCATATGGCATGGCAAGGCCATGCTGCGTGCATGGTACTCTACGTACCTTGGGTGCTTGGGTAGTAGTATAAGAGGATGGTTGAGACCGAGGAGGTGTACCATGTAGCGTGTACGGATGCTAGGTATGTATTGTATACTATGTATCCGTAGTGTGCAGTGTCAAAGTAGGTAGTACTAGGAAGAGGCGAGGAAGAAGGCAAGGGGTAGTTGTTTGTCTCCAATGGCCATGGACGTGGCCAGTGAGCTGTGACGGGGACAAGAAAAAACAGGGGCGAGATATGTCATGGCACGAGGGTGTTTGTCGCTCATTGGCAAAGCGTAGGGCTCGGGGCGGACTTGGCAGGAATATGGCATGCGGCTTTCGAGATAGAAGTGAAGATCGGAATCGCGGAGACTGGAGGCTTGACTCGAAGGGTAACAAGGTACGGATAGGTAGGTATGTCGTTGCCTGGCCCCGCACTGCCACACTAGTGGCCCCGTGAACGCTTGCAGTCCTTGCAGTCCAGGGTCCAAATGCTCGAGTGGAATCAGCCAAGATACAATGGTGCCGCAAATCACGAACCGCTAACTGGCCCATTCGTATGTAGTACTCTGCAAAACGGCCATGCTGTAAGCCTCGGGGGCGCTTTGAGCTGCTGCTTCTGCTGCTACTCCGTACCGTACCCGCTGTTGTTACCGCTACCGCTACCGCTTGCTTCTGCTGTCCATGTTCTCGAGTCTTGGTGTTTCCGGGGCCGGGACGAGGAAATCGACCCGGTTGAAGAGCTCATCCAATCCGTACACGGAATCCGGACCCAGGTACGGGGACTACCCACCCCAGCTACCTCGGTTGACGCTTGCCATGAGACGACGAGAGGGCTGCGCATTTGCAGCGCAACCGCCGTTTCTTCCCTCGGGGGCCAATCCGCTGGATCCGCCGCAGAGCTGCATATCGCCCACCGGAATAGCCTGAGAAGGGACCTAGGCGACCACAGCCAGTGAACGAACGAGCAACAAAGAGCTTGGTCGTCTTCCCGTCTCTTCTTCGGTCGGGGTTGCGCACTTCTGACTCTGCTCGTGGCAGTCCGTCCGTCGTATACCGAGGAAGGACCCCACGGGTGTTGACGGTGACTGTCGCGCTCGACGGGGGAGTAAGGTGGTAGGCAGGGGTGGGAATGCATTCCGCCCGTCCCCAAGCCGGTTCTGTTTCGTCGTCTATTTGGGGGCCATGCGTCTCCGAGGAATTGAATAGGATAGACAGATCGCTTTGCGGAACCAGACGGCGTGAAACAGCGAAAAGTGAGCACCACTCTCCCCCCTCACCGTCAACCAACCCCACCCGGTATCCATTCGTACAGGTAATAGGGAGGGGAAATCGAGGCGGGTCTGCAGGAGCAACAGCATCAGCATCAGCATCAGCATCAGCAGCAATAGCAACAGCAACAGCAACAGCAACAGCAGCAGCAGCAGCAGCAGGTGCGCTCAACGGTCAGGCTGGGCTGACAGGCAAGGCGATGTGCCGCCGCCGCGCCGCGCTGCGTGCTGCCATGCGAGCAATCAACCGACTCGGTGAAGGCACAGTCAGGTCCAACGAGTGAAGTGCATCTCCAGGGTACGGCCGCTTCGATGGGTGCCTGCCGGTTGGCTCCCGGGTCCCCAAAAGCGCGCATCAAGAGGCAAAAAAAGGCGTGAGATCCATTCCCGATGGAGGCACTCGAGGTCATCGTCTCGGACGAGCCATTTTCTGGAAGACGCGAAGAAGCATGTTCCTGCTGGTCTGTTGGTGCGAGGGCGTTGGCAGAGTGGGTTCCAACCGGAGCTTCCAGCCTCGATGGGCGAGCCCGATGATCATGTGTCGCCGAATGAAAATGGAGTTCCCAGGTTCAGGTTCGGTGATGATCAGAGGCGGCCGAGAAACACAGGCACACAGGCCGGCCAATGTGCCCGGCTCCTGGGTTGCAGCTGTGAGATGGCAGTAGCATGGCACCGTGGAAGGCAGGTGGCAGGCACATCATGGCCGTGGCAGGGGTGGCTGAGTGGGCCTTTTGGGGTGAGGGCCTGCACCAGTGTGAGAGGGGGGGTCCACCTTCCAACCTTCTAGAAAAATTCCATCGCTTAACGCACCTTAATGGTATTCCTGTTAGGTGCTGACCTGGGTGCCCTGCGTATCGTTCCGGGGATCCAGTCCATGTTGTCCACCACCTGCGTGCCGTGGTGGTTGTCCCCTGCCAACCCAACCCGACCCGACCGCACCTCCATCCCTTCTTCAGGTACATGCCTAGGTAGTACCTACCTCACCCGGTCAAGCGTGCTATGTATGTTGTATCTGTTGGCAGGGCAGGGAAGGTAGGTACTTTCAGGTGCGAGGGCGGTCTAGGTCGTCGACAGGTACCTTTTACGTCGCCGTCGTTCCTCCATTCCGACGGACTGCCTGCCTGCCTGCCAGCTTGCTACGCTACCTTACCCACCCGCACAGGTTCACCTTATCTTCCTTACCCGACCTGCCTATCCCCAAAGCGTCCAAGAGAACCAGCCCGGGGTGAAGGGGGCTGACGACTACCTTACGTTGTGCTTCCCTGCAGCTACATATGTCGGTGCTGGAACACCACTGGCTCCCCGGCCTCGTCCAGTCACATTAGTCCATGCCAACTTCGCACCTGGTTACCTTTTCGCCCGGCTTGTGAATATGATGAGTGGCGGAGCTCTTCTATTGCAGGACGGCAATTGCGACTGCTTCGCGAGCGCGTCGTCCTCGGGGCCTTATTGCAACCACATGTATTCCGCGTCGTCACTTTGCTTCTCTCAATCCGGATGCGGATGCGGATGAGGAATGGGATCACTTGAGGTCCGCAACCCAAGCGCCTAGGACAATATATCGACGAGGCTGAGCGAAGCCGCGTACGTGCCTACCTATATGTTACCCCGGCTGGACGCACACCGCACACCGCACACCGCATTCTCTCTCTTGCCTGGTTGTGCAGCAGCAAAACCCCATTTCGGGCAGTCGCAGTGGCTTGGTCCCATCTCGGGTTACAGAATCTGACGTTAATCGCCTTGTGTAACGGCGGCGCCACTTGCTGCTGATGCAAGAGGGTGTGACCTGCCGACGGATGGATTCGTCCCTTGAAGATGAGGCCCTTCACCGGCTTCAGATAGAAGGTATCACCACGGGTCTCCTAGCCTTGGCGGTCGCAAATGTGCTCATCCATGGTCACGCGGCGGTGGCAGGGCAGGGCAAGGCAAGGTATCACAATCCGCAAATGTAGGTAGGATTCAGGCGGCCCGTCGCCTCCGTCGCCTCCGTCTGCCTCCTACATTTCTCAGCCATTCGATAATACTCTGTCAATAGGTGTACTTCAACAAATATGGACCCAATGAACCCTGGTCCAGTGTCGCATGTTTCCGCAAAACGAGGCAAACGCCATCCAGTCCTCTTCGAGACCAATGCCTCGAGGACCCCATCCCAATCCGTGGCTACGCCTGGTGAATCCGTGTAAACCATGCCGCCTACTCATACATCGTCCTCGAGGAACTTGTACGCAAACTTGAAGTCCGCTTTTCTGCGGTTCATCCTGTGCAACCGCCGTGTCAGTTCGCGCCCCGATTTCGTTACTTCTTGGATTCGACTTACCAAGTGCTCTCGTAGTCAAAGAAGCGGTACGTGCCCTGCTCGAATTCCTCCGTGATGTTCTTGGGCTCCTCGTGACGCTGGAACCACGTCTGGTACTGCTTGTGGAACCTCCAGCTCTGGTCCTTCAAGGCCTTGGCTGCCAGGTACTGCTGTGCTGTACCCTGCTTGTAGTAGAACACATAGAACAGCGTGTCAGGGTCGATGCGGGAATACAACCGGGGGTCGTCGAACAGCTGAAGGGGCTCCTGAGGGAAGCCAGTTCCGGTTGGCGCAAGGCGCAAGTCGGGGCGGTAGGTCCGCGGGACGTCCGAGTCCATGATATCCGGACACATGGCTTGGCTCGCTTGAAGCATGCGCTGCGTGTACGCTGAGTTGCACGAAGCTGGTCTCTTCCGAGACGTCTCGAAAGATTCGACCAGGTCTTGGAGTGAGGCGGGGAGATGATATACCGACTCCTCTTCTTCCACGACGGGCTTGACACCGTTGACGGGGCCGTTCGCCGGCGACGCTGCAGATGTTTAGCTCTTGAAAATGAAAATGCCAAGGGTTCCGTGGAACATACCTCTGGAGGCTTCCGCCGCCTCCGCCGCGGCCTGCTGCTTGGCAGCACGCTTTTCCGCCTTCGTCGGAGCGGGGGTTGCCTTTGCGCTTGCCGCCGGGGGTTCGTTCGCGCTCGTGGGCGGTGCGGGCGTTTGCTTGGGTTCCGGCTCCTTGGCTGCGACGGGGTGTGCCGGGGCCGTCGCGGGAGAGTTCGTTGCGCTCGTCTTGGCCTGTGCCGCAGGTGAAGGTCCAGCAGCAGTCACCACGGGTTGTGCGCCGGGCGGAGGCGGCAGCGGGGAGATGCCGATCTTGTCCGACGCCGCCGCCGCTGCAGCCGCCGAGGCGTACTTGAGGCCTTCCGCAGGTCTCGCAGGCACTGTTGCCGGCTTCATGGCCGGAACGTTGGAGTTGCCGTTGCTGATTGTCGCTAATGGCGAATGCAGGGTTGCCAGCGCGGGTAGCGGAGACTTGTTTTGCGCGCTTGACCTTCGTCCCGACGCGGACGCTTCTGCGACGGCCTTGACCTTGGCGATCGGCGGCTTGATCTCAGGCTCCGGTGTTGGTTCTTCTGCTAACGACTGGGCATCTTGCGACGAGCCCTTGTCGCCGTCCTGGGGTATGCCGTAGACACCCTCCTCCTCGTCCAGGTTCAGGTCGTCGTACATCTCGTCGTCTTCCGCAAAGTCGTCGTTCATGCCGTCCGAAACGTAGTAGCGAATCATCTCCTCCAGCTCGGTAACCTGTTCCGTATCGACGCCGCCATTCTCTAGAGATCTTCGAATGAGCTCCAGCTTGCTTTGGTGCCATTTATGGCGCTCGATGATGCGCTCGATCTCGGCGATTCGCTCGGCCTTGGCGGCTTGACTCTTGCCCTTCTTCATCGTGGCCTGTATCGACTCGCTTTCGGCCTCGAGGGTCTCGATCTGTTGTTCCAGCTCGTCGACCATGCTGCTGAGGAACTCGCTTGCTTCGGCCTTGGCCTGTTCTTGGGGATCGAGCTTGGCTGAAGAGGCTAACCCTTCCTTGGAGTATGCCTTAGTCTTCATGGCCTTCTCGACTGCCTTGAATTTCTCCATTTGCTGTGAGGAGGTTAGCAGGACCGCGCTGGGAGACCGGCGCGGGGCTGTGACCAACCGTCTCGATCAAGCGACGGTGCTCCATCAAAGGAGCCTTGTCCTTGATGTCGTTGCTGCCCGCCCATGTCTTGATCTGATCACGGAGACGCTGAAGCTTTTTGATTTCCCTCTTCAGGTTGTCCTCCAGCTTCTCTTTTTGGGAGATGTTGTTGGATTGCTCGATCTTCTCGTAAATCGCCTCGAACTCGGCCACGCCTTCAGCCACCTTCTTGAAGCACTTATCCACCTCCTGTTGTAGCTTTCGTGCCGCCATGATGCTTAAATATGTACTCGGCAGATAAGAACACTAGGATTGGTCTCGTGTGTCTTTATATCGACCGGTCGCACGCGTCGAATAATTGTTGGTGTGGCAATAATCGGGTTGCTTTTCGGATCGGAGCTTATTCGGCTCAAGGGCACACCTGTCGTAGGTTCGATGAGCCCAGAGTGAGGATGGAAGGCTTTTTTGTCTTCCTCGCTTGATGAATCCTGTGCCGTTAGCACCGGCAGTCAGCAATTGCGTGGTTCAATTTTGCAGGTGACAAACAGATGTGGCTGTTTGATGATTTGAGGCTGCATCAGAGAAAGACCACCACCCAGCTGTTGGTGCGGGAGGAGAGCCGTGCGATGAGGTGGGACGGCCAAAATACCTCTACTGTGGTAGGGGAGATGTTCTGGGCAGGAGCTATGCAACCACACAACAGCCTAATACTGAAGGAAATAGAGTTGTGGGGGCGCAATTTACGTCATAAATAGTTTTCGAATCTCAGGCAAGAGTTTAAAACTCCAGATATCAGCTTGAGAGCTTGAGTATTCCAGTGGTAATTATTCTAAGCTTAACTTGAGGAAGTCGCGACCGTGACATGTTGCACTGTGTATGACAGATGATGACACGGCCCTGTTCAGCCTAGGCGCCTGGGTAGCTCAGCCTGCCCGCCCCCAGGGATGTGGAAGCCCGGCCACCATGCTGCACGCACCCTATTACAGTAGGTAGGTCCCTGTCAGTTCAAAGTGCAGGCTTGCAGCACCAACAGCCTGCCCAATCGCTGCTGCCATACTGATGAATTAGGCATTCCGTCACCTGAAGTCAATTTTATTCCAAGCATGGCTTTCTGATCTATCTGTCCAAGTTACCTACTCTATTGCGTTTGCATTGCGCTTTTTGTATGCTCATTTGCAACTAATACCTACCAGCAGTATCGACCTTGTCTAGCTGTATTGGTTATCAAAGTAAAGCAAACAGCCCTCTGCTCCCTACGCAGAAGCCATCCGCCCTGGGACGCCCTAGCTACCTTCCGTCTCCCCTCTTCTGCTTGTTGTCCCTGTTTGCTGTTTGTCGTCTGCGCGCTCGGTTGGCGGCTTCTCACTCTTCAGACGGCATTGGCTGACAGTGTGCTACTGCTTTAGCGCCCCCGTCTTCGTCCCGGTCAATCAATCACTGTCTGTGGCGACGGATCCGCGCATCAGAAGCCTCTGGCTTTCCTCGGCTTCATCAGCTCTGAAACCAGCTCCCGGTTTCCGCCAAATTGCCTTGACGCAGCACCAGCGGTAATTACTTCTGCGAAATGAAAGGCAAGGACCCTTCTGCTCGGCTGCAAGCTTGTCGCAAATCATTGACATTGGTTTGCTTTCAGCCATCGTCCAGCGGGTGCTGTCCGCCTCGGTGACCGTGGACAAGGAGGTCATTTCCTCCATTGGAAAAGGTGTCCTCGTCCTTGCTGCCGTTGCCCCTGGTGACACCGAGAAGGAGGCCGAGGCACTCGCGACCAAGGTGTTGAAGCTCAAAATGTGGGACGACGAGGCGGGCGGCAGATGGAAAAAGAACGTCCAGGACATTTCTGGAGAGGTTCTTTGCGGTAATAGACCACAAGTTGCCCACACGTTCTCGGCAGATCTAACGCGACGTCGCAGTGTCCCAATTTACCTTGTTCGCTAAGATCAACAAGAACAAGCCCGACTTCCGCCTCTCGGCCGGCGCTGAGGACGCCAAGAGGCTTTATCACCACTTTTTGCAGAAGGTCCAAGAAAACTACGCCGCAGAAAAGGTAAAAGACGGGAGGTTCCAGGCCATGATGGAGGTTGCCCTAGTGAACGACGGCCCTGTGACTCTGGAGTTGAACACAGACCCTGCACCAGCTCGGTGATGTTGTCTCGACATGCCCTGCATCATGAGAGACCGTTTCAGGAATCCCTTGTAATTACGGTAGATATTGGACACTAGAGGACATAGACCGAGGAAAATTAGAACATAGACTCGATCCAAATCTTGCCCCTTGACCCCGATGAAGCCAATCCAGTTGGCAGCAATACAGCAACAGAAGAGATCGGCTATTTTGACTGATTATCCTACTTAATCTAACTGATGTGGCCGTGGCCGTCGCTGTCACTGTTGCTGTCACTGTTGCTATTATCTGTCACTATTATCTGTCACTATTATTATAGTATTCGTATTAATAGGTGCCAATAGAAATCAGCTTTGAGAACACAGCAGCTGATTGGCACATCTCGGCCTGCGATCTGCCTATTTGAGTACTTCGGTACCTAGGCACGTGGTTGCCTTTCCTAAAACAAGTGCCGCAGCAGGTGCAGTGCGCTGTCCCCCACCGTCAGTTGCCCCGCGCTGGACCTGCCTGCCTTGGTGTCTACTTAGAGCTAGAAACTTCCATCATGACCCCACTCCAGCTGCGAGCTCGATGCGAGACATTCATAATCTCACCACTTCCAATCAACCGCCGAGTTGTTAATCCTCATGTTTTGACTACCGCCTGAACTTTCTGATACACTTGGATCTTTCGAAGCTTCTTGGGCTCGTACCAACCCACAACCGCCTCTTGAACTCTACGCCCACGGGTCTTCTCCCCCGCACCACTACACAGAGCGATCCAACCTCGAATCATACCAGAAACGCCCGCTTCCTGCCCAATCCGACTTTCGCTAAATAGCTGCCAAAATGTCTGCAGACGAGACCAAGCCGACGCGCTCCCGCGTCTTCTTCGACATCTCCATCGGCGGCAAGTCTGCCGGCCGCATCACTATGGAGCTCTACAACGACCTCGTCCCCAAGACGGCCGAGAACTTCCGCTGCCTCTGCACGGGAGAGAAGGGGCTTGGCAAGTCCGGCAAGGCTCTGCACTACAAGGGCTCGATCTTCCACCGTGTGATCAAGCAGTTTATGATCCAGGGTGGTGACTTTACCGAGTTCAACGGCACCGGCGGCGAGTCCATTTACGGCGCAAAGTTCGAGGACGAGGCCTTCCCCATGAAGCACGACCGCCCCTTCCTTCTGTCTATGGCCAACGCTGGGCCCAGTGAGTGGCTCCCTTTGAAATGATCAATGGTTGCAAATGTTTCTGGTGCTAACGACTTGTCCTGTAGACACCAACGGCTCCCAGTTCTTCATTACCACCGTCGCCACCCCTCACCTCGACAACAAGCACGTCGTCTTCGGCGAGGTTCTCAACGGAAAGTCTGTCGTCCGCCAGGTCGAGAACCTCCAGACTGCTGCCGGCGACAAGCCGCTCAAGGAAGCCAAGATCGAGGACTGTGGCGAGCTCACCGGTGATGCCGCCCTCGCAGCCGACGTGAAGGCCCCCGACGCTATGGGCGACACTTGGGAGGACTACCCTGAGGACTGCGCTACCCCTCCTGATGCTAAGCAGACGCTCAAGATCGCCACGGACTGCAAGGACTTTGGCAACAAGGCATTCAAGGCGGGTGATTTCCAGCTCGGTCTGGAGAAGTACCAGAAGGGTCTGCGTTACCTCAACGAGGAGCCCGACCTCGATAACGAGGAGGAGTCGCTCAAGACAGAGCTTCAGGCCCTTCGCTTCTCTCTCAACAACAACTCAGCCCTTCTCAACATCAAGCTTGAGGCCTGGGAGGATGCCGCCAAGACGGCCACTTTCGCCCTCGAGGTTCCTGGCGTGAAGGACACCGACCGTGCGAAGGCACTGTACCGCCGCGGCTTTGCCAACGTCCGCCTCAAGGACGATGAGAAGGCCATTCAGGATCTCGAGGAGGCTCACAAGCTCGTGCCCGAGGACAAGGTTGTCATCCACGAGCTTAACTCTGTCAAGCAGAAGGCGGCCGCGCGTGCAGCCAAGGAGAAGGCCGCCTACAAGAAGTTCTTCCAATAAAGGAACTGGCATGACGGTGTAGATGACGCAAGAGCTGGACGAAGACAAAGCTGGCCACGGCCAGCTGGCGCTCCTCCAGCGACGTTGATGTTACGAGGATGATTAGAGAAGAAGGGCGGTATGGCGTAGAACGGAGCGAGAAGTTACGACCTTGGGTTTCTTGGGCGATTCAAAAAATTAGGGACATTGATTCATTGGAATTTTATCCGCGGCGTACAGAGATGAACATGGACGGAAAAGAAGAGAAAACAGAATTCGGGTAGATACCTCGACGACGCCGAACATCATTACGTTAACAAGGTGAAAGCAGTTCTTGTCTACAATCAAAACCTCACGCAAGTAATGGCACAGGTGGAGTAGACACGCGTAGTTCTTTTTATTCATGATATATATGCCTGGGTATATTCATCGTGTCCCATGATGTGAAGTCTACCTCACTCCGAAAAGAGGTGGGAAGGAACAAGAAGAGGACGGGTCAAGAAAACAAGAAGAAAAAACCATCGAAACAGGGCTGAACCTCTCCAAATAATGTTTGTGAGAAGCTATTTTTCCGTTTGGTAACAACAATTGCAAAAAAAAAAAGAAGCGCCAGGGGCGGCGGCCTTTTTTTTCCGACCTGAGAACCAAACCCCTTGCGTCTTGCCTCCCACCCACACAGTTGAGTAATGCAGCCATGACCGCCAATCCTACGCGCTCAAAATGCGAGCGTATCCAGGTTTCCTCCTCGTCGTAACAATGCAGAAGACCAGTTGTTTCGTCGTCGACCCGTAGGCTGTTTCGTTCGTGTTCGTATGTGAAGAAGTAGGTGACAAAGAAAATAAGCATCGGCCCCGAAGGCCTTGGAGTAATGTTCGAAGCAAGCGTTTTGGGCTTTCGCCGAGAGGCCCAAGAAGAAGAGTTTCGTCAGTAACCCGTGTTCCAGGTCCGCTCAAAGTTCTTGGTGCGCGAAACCGAGGGTGACGAATCGGGAGACTCGCTGCGTGCGAAGGGCTTCATGATGCCAGACAGTATTTGACGTGTGGCCCTGCCGTTGCGCTTGAGCGTTGCGAGGTGGCCGGATGAGTGGTCCGAATGTCCAGATGACTGCCTCATGGAGCTTGTGTCCCGGCCGCGCCGATGTTCCCGGCTCCTGGATGACGACTCAGGATGAGCGTCGCTACCAGCAGACCCGGGAGGTTGGAAGCAGTCTTGCTCCATCCAGACAGTCGAAGCGGTCGTGGAGTTTGTAGTTGAGTTGTTATTATGATAGGTTGAAAAGCTCATGGATTCTAGCATGGCTTGACTGTGTTCTAGAGCGTCGGCGAATTCCGAGGCGGGAAGCGATGCCGTGTCGTGAACGGAGTTGTCCATCTTGGAGTAGCAAACGTCGGATCGTTCTTGCAAGCCGATGCACATCTCGTTGAAGATGAGGATGTCATCTTCGCCGCTTGCGGGCTTCTGTACATCGCCATTGCCAATAGGGTTGGCGTCGGTCCACATCTTCACCAACGCAGCAAAGTTCCGAGCGTGGTCGATGAGGTGTGGCAACGCAGGGAAGCCCTCCCGAGCCATGGGCGACAACCGTCCAAGAATGGTGATTGGGGTCGAGTAGGATGGGCCCAACGCAACTTTGTTGCGCTCGACGGGAATCGAGCAGATCGTATCGATGTAGTCCTTCACTGATTGGCGGTTTGAGCTCAGGAACTTGTTCATCGGCTCCATCCATTCCTCCTTCTTGCCAAACGTTGATAGATTTCCCAGCGCTTGAAGCGCCTTGGCCACAAGAGTCAGCGTTCGCTGTGCCCGAGGTCGGGGATGGTCCCTCAACAAGCCGAAGAGCTTCGGGCTGAGGATCGCAGGGCAGATGAAGCGGAGGAACAAGAAGCCGGAGACGCTCGTGTACGTCACTGTCCGTAACCAGTCGCCGTAGCGATCCTCGGCAACAGCCCGGATGTACTTGAGAATCGAACGCAGCTCCGGCGGGCACTTGGTTGGCTCCTTACAAATGCATTGCCAAACCTCAGTTGTCAGCTGGATGAGACGGCCCCAGTGCTCCGAGACATTCTCGCCAGGCTTCAGCTTGCTGGGATCAACTTCGCAGTTCGGGTTCATCTCGTTGATCTCGTAGATCTTGGCTTGCAGCATCTGCTCCAGGTATTCCTTGCCCGAACGCCGCATATGGAATTCAAGGGCTTGTGTCAACAAGGTGTTGCCTCGGAAGAGAAGATTGGCCTCTCCAGCTAGAGATTTGCCCATGTCGCGCAAGATCTGCTCTCTACCGGTTGAGGACGACTCCAGCGACTCGCTGGACTTCAGCCTGCTGCTGAACCGATACTTCTTCATCTGGTTCTGGCTGGTGCCAATGCCATCGATCTCGTCCTCCACAAGCGTCTGCAACCACTCATTCGCGTGTCCCGACACTTGGAAAATGTTGAGGAAGATTTCCGACAAGCGCCTGAGGTTCCCCGGAAGAGCGTCGGCAATTTGGGCCGTGAGGCCAGACGGGAAGCTGTGGAGCAGGGTCGACAGTGCTTGATACTCCTTGGAGTGTAGGACGACGAGTTCTTCGTGGTGCAGCTTCACAAGCATGGTGCCCACGACCTGTTCTCGGTCGTCATATATGTCGAGCCACCGTTCCAAGTCCTTGCCAGGTTCGATGTGATCCAAGGGCATGTCAACTGAGCCACAGAGGACCTCCGTAAGGTTACCTGTCTTTGGGAGGCCCAAAGAAGCTTGAAGTTGGTGGCTGAAGCTTTCAAGGTTCCCGTCCACTCTTTTCAGAACAATGGAGAGAAACGGCATCGTTGGCGGCAGGTCCGAGAACTGGTAGTCTTCTCTCCAGAACGGGTTTTTGGTTCCCGTCTTGATTGTCGACCGAGCGCGAACCTCCCCGTCAAGGATGACTTCCGTCAGATAGTTGCCAACAAGAGGATCGATGTCCCTTGGCTGTCGATCGATGAAGCCGACGTCGGGTGAAGAGGACTTCGGCTTCAGCTTCGCTTCCGTTACCCTCAAGCTAATCGTCTTTTCGATCCTGAAGACCTCCCCGCACAGCTCCGAGTCCAAATCGGTCACCTCCACGGCTCCTTCCGCCGATGGTGAGTCCAAGCAGAAGATGTCGGGTAGCGCGAACGCCCGCAAGAGCACGAACCAGACCTCGAAAAGAAGCCGATTCTCCAACGCGATGTAGACAGGTCGGAATATGGACAGTTGCGTGGATATGGAGGAGTAGTGCGGGAAGATGCCGATGCAGTACTCTTCATCCAGAACAGACCTGTCGAGCTGTTGAATGGCACATCTTGACAGCTGGGACAACTCCACCACGGCAATGACAGCGTCGCCGTCGTTCGTGGTCAGTCTGATCTCGCCATTTTCTTGGAGGAGGCAGGAGACGATTCGCCACGAGGTGCTAGGCGACCTTAAATCGCGAGTCGAGGGTCTTTTGACAATAGCTCTCGGGGAACTTGCAAGGCCCTTGTCCCACAACCTGACCTGTCCCACCTTGATCAGAGCATTGGTAGTTTTGGGAGCGCCATTCTCGGAGCCGCGCCTCCTGATGGCTGGCCGGAGTGACGAGGGCGCAGGGTTTCGGTTGCCGTTGGACAATTTGACTTTTGGCGGTCGCAGCTGTTGCCAGCATAGCAACGCGGCCAGCCACAGATCTCGCTCTTCTAACAGAAGGGGGTGTATCAGCAAATCCACCGGCGGTTGAGTGACGCATGCAATCTCTAAGCATCTCTTGCCCTCCGCAGAGTTAATGGGAGAGATTCGACAGCCCCTCAAATCAGAAACTAGGGGAACGTGAAAGGGACCGTCATGCCCAGAATCAAACATCAAGGAGCCCTTCTCCTCGTCGACATAGGCGATGCCAAACTGCCATGGCCCAACAGGATCGGTTTGATACTGGAATTCGATCTCGCCTCTCATGCGCCCGCACAAGTTCTTCATCAGGAGTAGGATATTGTTGGCGTTATCGGTTGGCACGGGAATCGGAAGCGAGTCAACCGAAGGCGTTGTAGTGGGAGGTGTTGTCGGCCGCGAGGATTGGCGTTTGATTAGCCGCTTGCTCGACGATTTCTTCTCCCTCAAGCTGTTCGTTACCCCCGCAGGTATTTCGGAATAGCGAGCAGGTATCACCGACGGGAAGCCCAGGGATTCGACAGGGGGAGGTGGCGAGCGGGCGTCGTCGAAGAGGGGTTGGGACCCCGAGGAAGAGAATGACCCTAACCGCGGACGACCTTCTCGGGATGTCGCGTTCAAAAACTGCTGCCTCAATGCGCCGTCCATCGTGTGTGTTCTTGGGCGGAAGCTGCTAGACTGCTTCAATGGAGGGGTGCTGTTCGAGTTGTTGTCGTACGAGCTGCCGTACGTATCGTTGAAAACCATTCCCTGCCGCCTTGAAAAGTCACCAGGTATGGATCTCGGAGAGGTCTGGGGAGAGGTCGAGCTATTCGTCGCAAACCCGCGGGCCATGTGCAGAGTCGCAGCCGGGTCGAAAACGGAGCTAGATGACACCGCCGGGGAGACTTCGGGGTGGTGGTACTCTGGTGTGACGGCGCGAATCGTTGGGTTCGGCGGGATGCTGGGGCGGAAGGGTGTACGCAAGTTGGTGATGGAGGCGCGTTCCATGCCACGGGACGACGAGTCGGCGGACTGGGCCTGGCTCTGGCCTTGGGGCCAGTCGAGGCGCGGCGTAACGTTGTGACCACCGTTGTGGTAGGTTCGTCCATCCATGCCTGGTGGTGCCATGCTCATTCCATGATTCGTCCTCATTTGGGGACAGCCCGCATCTGAGGTTCACCGATGCTGTGTGCGTCCCGGTATGCCCGTGTCTCTCCCAAGAGTGCGCCTGGACGTCCCACCACGTTTTGTTTCCCCAAAAAATAGCTATCCTGCGCGTCTCTCGGGTCCTCTGATGATCGAGTGTTGGTCAATCAGGGGCTGGTTCCGGAGCCAATGCGTTTGCCGCCACACAGCAGTAAGCATGCTAGCCCTTGGCCGTCCGTTCAGGTGCTCGCAAATGGGACCTCGCGGTGGGGGGTTGACTCGCAAATCCAGCGGGTTGTAGGTGAAGCTGGTAGTCGTTGGGACACAGTCTTTCAGCTCCTGCAGTGAGCAGATGGGTGCGCGACAGGCGAGCTCCAATAATTTCGGAGAGGCTTCGAAATGCGACGCAATGTGGTGGCCAACAGTCGTGCCAGCCCAGGGCAAGGCAGAGCGAGCGAGCGAGCGAACGGGAGGAGAATCGATCAGAAGCGGGATGGGAGGTTGAGAGCGGGGAATTTTGGTGGTTGATCCACAGGTCCAAGGTGGGATGATGCAGGGTTGCAGCGAAGAGCGGTCGTCCAAGTTTTTGGGGTGACGGGACAGTTCGGCTTCGTACGGTGTTCGACAGTGCTGCCAAACTCAAAAAGTCGCGCGGACAGTGGGCGAGAAAGCTCGGGGAGGTTGATGACGACGGGGACGACGACGATGGCAGTGCTGTGGAGTTTGTGACGGCTCAGCCAGCAGCGCAGCAGTCGAGGGCGACGTGGGAGGAGCCGGAGGAGCGTGTTAACAGTAAATCAAATCGACGGACGGCGCGAGTGGGTTGAAGTGGTATTTTAATTGCTTTTTCTCCGTTTCCCACTTCTTTTTTTCTTCGTCGCAAATTCCGAGGACCCAGCACGGAGATGGACCTGGGGACCTAAATATTATTGCTGATTAGATGTTCGGGGCGGTGGGATCGATCATCAAGGATATTGCTGCTTGTCCTTGGACTCTGTTAGACCAGTGTGCGGCCGCGACATGCATATTAAGGCTGTCTCAAGCTCCAGGGTCGGACAGGCAATCGGGCAAGGGCTGTGGAACCACGGAGGATCAGGACAGGGAAGATGGCGAAGACTGGGGACGGGGCTAGTCGGCAAGCGAGATATCCAATGTCAGTGGAGGGAGGCCTAGGAAAAGCAAGCGGCGCGCGCATTGGGGGGGAGTAGGGGAGGGGAGGGACTTGGGGAGATGGTCGACGAGGAAGTGTTGGATGTGGAGGAGGAGGAGCAATTGGGAGATGAGGAAGAGAGTGGTAGCGGTGCCTGCCGCAGTTTTCGAAGTTTGGGGGCGACTGCGAATCCGGGTCGAGGAAAGGGAGGGTGAGGTGGTATCCGGTACCTCGGGGGGCAACCGTCGAGACAAGGCGAGGAAACGCGAGGTAACCGGGACTTGGAGCTCGTGGACCTCGAAGCAGACGCAGAAAGGCGGGAAGGGGAGGGAGTCAAAGCAAAAGCAAAGCAATAGCAGCAAACAAAAAAAACATGGGAAGAGGGTAGGGAAGGGGGTGAGGAGGAGGAGACTTACAGGGTTCGTCAAATCCCGAAGAGTGCGCCCTGTGATATCGGCGGGCCGGTAAGGTATCACTGCCAATAGGAGCTCAACGGCGGCGCTGCAGTGCGTGCAGATGGAACGAAGCTATATCGACCCAGCTGGGTGAGACACTGCACGCTCTCTCTGCCGGTGGACAACGGGCGAGATGAGAGATGATGTCTGGCTCCAACCGCTTGGGTAGCAAACGTCCTAAGCTGGATCGATGAAGGGCGATGGGATACGGACACGCGATGGTCGAGGTCGGGGAGGTATTGTCGACAAGTCCAGAAACAACCAAGCAACGCGAGGAGGGAAGGAAAGGAGACGGAGACAAATGCAGAAGCAGAAGCAGAGGCAGAGGCAGAGGCAGAGGTAGAGGCAGAGGCAGAGGCAGAAACAAAAGCAGAAACAGGGTCGAGAGACGGCGAGAAGGTGAAGACATGGATGGGGGGAGAGATATCCCACCCTTCCCGTTAGGTACTTCGAGAAAGGGCATCTACCGCAAGGTAAATAAAGTACCTCGCCTCGCGGCAGTCTCCCGCCTTCCACCTTCCACTTCCACGCCTTCCTTGGGTCCAGTGTGTTTGGGCCAATGTCTTAGCACGCAGTGCACTTCACCCCAAACAGTAAGGCCCCAGGTCCCGAGGGGGGGCAAGAACGGCACCGACGACCGGATGCCTCCTTCTCCCTCTGCATTCCAGAGGTACATCTCTATCCGTATCCGTACCTGCCTGCCTATCACCCCGCTGCCACGCTTCACCAGACGGGAGGCAAGGGAAATGGAAGGTACGGTACCCACGACAACAGAAAACAACTACACCACCAGGACGACTACCAGGACGGGCAAAACGACGACGACGACATCGCGCACGCAACTGCACGGACATTGACGGTGAGAAGAAGCGCCGCCAGCCATGCTCTCAGTCCCCATCAACTCGGTCCAGTCCGGTCCAGGTCAGGTGGTCTCGTTCAGACTTACCGCCAGACCTGCCTTGGCTTGCCTCCCATTCTTCTGCCCCGAGAGACCAAGAGGCACTGGGATTGTGGATTGGTATCCAGCCGTCCTCGAATGCCATGTGTCTGTCTTGTCTTGTCTCGTCTTGTCTTCTATCCCTCAGCCCAAACTCTAGGGACGCCATGGAATGGGACGAACCAGCCCACAGCTTCTACAGTGTCTTGCGGCCCTTCTTCATCCCATTGTCAACGGCATGACAGGCAGACTGGCTGGCAGGCATGGCACACGACTGATCCCTTTGTTCCCGCTATGAGGGGAGAATGGCATCCGGTTCCAACCATCCAGACTCACTCCAGACGCCGAAGCTGAACCCGCCCTGCTGGTTCATCCCACCACCACCACCCACCCCACAAACACGGCGGCACTCACTCGACCGCAACCAACACCCGCCCATCCATTCCTCTTTTGTCTCTTCGCCCTGCACTTCACCCTGCCTGTCTGCCGTTGTTCCTTCGCCGAAGGGAATCAGACAAATGAACCGGCAATACCAAACAAGCGGTGGGAGGATCCATATCCGACTCGCCCGGCCTGTCTTCGACTCCTCGTTGACCCGGTCGGCCGCCTCTTCTCCCCATCTCCCCAATGAGTATACTTACATACTGTTAGTGTACCGACCTTGTTTGTCTACTAGCACTCACTCAGCTCTACGTTCAGCGACAACGAACCGCCCTATCCCGGCTCGCCCGCCAAGCACTACAACGATCGTCTCTCGTGCCGTCGACCAAGCCCAAAATACTACTCCCAAGCGCAGCCCAGAGGGGGCCTCAAGTCGAGACTAGGCCGAAAAGCACGAGGCGCCATGCAGCGCACGGGTGCGAGAGCAGCGCGCACTGATCCCTCTCTTCCGCCCCCATCATCCGGCCCCTCTCTTTTGGCTTGGCGAGTCATCCGCCAACTTGGAAACGTGCAGTTCGGACGGGAGGGGGGCTGGCCGGCGAGCGCTTGGTACCTGCGTCCATCTGCGTTTCAATCAGTCGTTCGTCTTTTTGCCCGTCCGGTAGCGCAAGGGACACGCCGGACCCAGAACAAAGCCCGTGGCGGCGCCTCGGGTATCGTCTCTCTGCCTCTCGAGCGCCCTTGCCTACCGGTCCTGACTTCTATTAATGGGCAGCATCCTCCGCGCTCCGTCTTGTTTGCCCTGAATGAGAGCCTCGTCTCTCGTCAGCCGGCCACCCCAGCAACCATATCTGACGGAGAGCCACTCTTCTTCAGCCCGGGCTAGCCAGCAACAACACAAGCGCGGCCATGCGAAGGATCTCGTCCTGTTAGTCAAACACAAGCGAGCAGAAAACCACACTTGCGCCCCCAAATCAACGCCTGCTCGGGCTGCTGCTGCTTGTCCTGGGGGCCTGGCAATGGCATGCTTGGCCGGATCACTCAATATGAAGACCGTGTCAGCGTGGGTGGGTTGCGCGGCGCAAGTGCAATCACGCTGGCAGCACCCCCGGGTCACGGAGCGGGACCTATCGAAATCACTATCGGACTGCATATTTCCAGAGGAGAAAAACTCCGAAGGATAAAGTGAATTGCAACGCAACACAAGCCTGCGACATGATGCAACCATTGGACGACCCGGACTACATGAACCGCAGGTAGGCTCTATCTCTCCCTCGCTCACACACACCTTACCTGTTGACCGGTTCGCACTCCTGGGCCAATCCCCCGTGCGCTATCACCCAGCCAGTCGGGATCTTTTACCGTGTCTCTCTCGAGTTCCGTTGTATCTGCTGCCGTGTTCCTAACGATCGCTCCCGGGGGGTAAACCTGCTTCTGCCGGCCTTGTGCGGCCGCTCAGTACCAATCGCATATCATCCGGTCTGCACATCGATGAAGCTGGCCGGCATCTGGGAGTCGGAGGACAACCCTCGGACCTCGACTCCACCCCACGAGTGGTGGATCATCATGTCGGTCTATCCCCCCTCGAGATTCAAAAGACGGGGTCGGTTGTGTTTCCCTTCGCAACATGAGAAGAGAAAAGAAATACATCCGGCCTGTCCCTGCGTGTCGCACAGACAGCCGATCCACCATCCCGTATCCTTGGGTATCCATTGCGGTCGACCGTTTTCCTTTTTTCGCCTTGTCTTGCGAATAACCAGACGGGGACGAAGTGGGCAAAAGCAAGATATCTGAAGATGAAGGTGCTCGAGGATCGTCACCATTTCGTCGTCCATTACCGGTGAGTGGAAAAGAAAGCCCAACGCGGCAGTATGACAAGGGCCCTGGATAGGTGGTGGAGCCTTTTGCTCTTTAGTTTTGGCAGTGCAGAGGCGTACAGATGGCAGGATGAGATCGTACGGAATCCTTGCTGTCAGCGCTTGCTTTTTTCTTCATCGAGAAACACTTTTTTTGCGGATACGGACATTGCTTCTCTTTCCGGCTCGGTTGGTTTCGACGGTTGGCCGGTAGCCAGACCGCGGACGAGCTCCCCAAGTTGGGCCTTGTAGGTCTCGGGTTCCCACACCACACCTGCGTAATCAGATCGAGCAGGCAGGCAGGCAGGCAGGCAGGCAGGCAGGCAGGCAGGCAGGCAGTGCGTCTCACACGGTTGCTGGGAGGCACGATATCCATGACACTCACGTGTTGAAGGTCCCCCGCGAATTTACTCCTGCAAGCCGCCGCAGCCGCAGACGCAGACGTAGGCGCAGGCGTAGGCGCAGGCGTAGGCGCAGCGGCATCTTAGCGGCCGCATCATCTCCAGGTCAGATCGGCGTGCTTATTCTCTTTTCGTTACAGCTGAGAAGCTGCACGCTGCAAGGCCGTTGGTGCAAGGGACGACGTGCCTGCGGGGTTGCTCAGCTCACGATGGTGGTTAGAACGGCGATGGCCACGACGGCAAGTGGACGATCCGTCAGCTTGGTCGAGGACGGCTGCCTGCTATGATGCCTGGGGCGGACGTATCCGTCTCCCGTGGCATGAGGTCTCTAACAGCCCACATCCGGATATCACGCCGACGGTAATTACTCCGTAGATATTCCTCTTGGGCCCTTCCGCGGCAGCAGGTTTCGCGAGTCAGACGGGACTTTGCGCCTCGGTTGCTCGAGACTCTTGTGGTCCCCACGGATGTCAAGTCCGAAATGAACCCGCTCGCTCACGTGGACCCCCGCGGCCGTGCTGTAATTACTCTTGCCGGCCGTTACGTCATGATCAGTAAGTAAAGAAGAGTGGATGTTGTTGAAAAAGACGAGCTCAGTAAGTGAAGAATAACGAGCGTTGAAAAAGACGAGCAATTCAATTGAGTGAGACCGAGAAACACTCATGATGAGTATGTATGTCGACAAAATACCTCTTTTCTCTCCGACTCTTACGAGTAGACCTCGCGAGCTATGCATGCGTTTTTTATGCCCACCGACCCCCCATCCATCTTTCTCTATATATGTCCCTGATGCGAATGCTCCCCTAATGTATGCTTGTCCCGGGCCAAACCGCGCTCATAACCTTGCGCTTGGATGCAACTTCTCTTCTTGGGAAACAATATCTCGCAAAATGCTATCCCTTACTGCCCTCGCATCTCGGCCTCCGTCTTGACGCCCTGCGTCTTCTTGGGCCTCTTGAACGGGTGCGCCTCCGTGTTGAGGACCCAGTCGTCGAGGCTGACGACGTCGGGCGGCGAGAAGATGAGGTAGAAGTACTTGAGCGTCTCGGAGAACCAGAAGCTCTCCATGGAGTCGGTCTTGGTGGTGACGTCGGCCGAGGCGACGTTGACGTTGGAGATGGCCGAGTAGGCCAGCGGCGTCTCGGTGGCGCGCTGGATGGCCTGGAACATGTCCCAGGCAAGCTCGCGCCACTCGTCGTCGCCCGTGATGCGGTACATGTAGAAGACGCTCTCGATGGCCTCCGGGCGGAGGATGTAGCGGCCGTCGCGGACGTCCTTGACGCCGGCGGGCATGCCGATGTGGGAGTGGACGTCGGCGTCGTACTCGCAGGCGGCGTGGTCGGGCTTGTCGCACGGTTGGAGCGTCATGATCTCGGGCATGATGCCCGTCGGGAAGGCCTTGTAGGCCCAGGCGCAGCCGCGGGAGATCTTCTCGCCGATGGAGACGTAGGACTCGTCCTGCAGGAGCTTGCCGGCGAGGCCGTACATGGCGCCCGCGAAGCAGCCGAGGTGCTGCGCCTCGGGGGTGAGGTCGACCGAGGAGGTGCGGGCGAAGACGTTGCCGGGCACGAGGATGTCGGTCTTGTTGGGCAGGATGGGGCGGAAGAGGATGTGCTTGTTGATGGCGTCGAAGGAGCCGGTCGTGAGCTTCTCGTACTCGGGGTCGAGGCCGCCGAGCAGCGCGTACATCTTGGGGAGGTACTCGTATAGGGAGTCGGCCTGGGCGCCGATGGTGAAGGCGGAGTCGTCGACCTTCTCCTCGCGGTAGTTGAGGAACGTGGGCCACATGCCGGGGAGCTTCGTCTGCTGCTGGGTCTTGACGAGGAACTCCTTGACGCGCTCCGTGGCGTCGTAGTACTTGGGGTCGCCCGTTATCTGGGAGAGGCGGGTGAACTCCATGGAGAGCGAGCACCCCGCGGCCGAGGACTCGTGCGTGCTGACGCTCTGGGTGCCGTACTTGGCCTCGGAGAACTTGAACCAGAAGGGCGGCATGTGGTTGGGGGTGTCGAACCCCATGTACAGCATGTCGCCGAGCTCAATGGCCTTGGCCAGCAGGGCCGGTTCTCCGGAGAGGTCGTAGGCGCTGATGAGACCGCCGAGGTGACGGATGGTCGTCTCGAACATGTTGGCGGCCGACTCGGTCGTGTTGGCCCAGTCGATGAGGGCGACGGTGCGGACGGCGTGCTTGAACTCGTCGTGCATGCCCATGATGTACAGAGTGTCGAGGCCGTCCACCATGCTGGCAGCCCACCCGCCAAAGGTGTTCTTGCCGTGACCCGAGACCGGCGTCAGCTCGTCCCACGTCCAGGCGTGCTCGCTGTAGCTAGCCCAGCTGCGGCGGAAGGCGTTCGCGACGGTGACCCGTCTCGACTCGATCTGCTGCTCGCGCTCGCGGTCGGCGTCCTCGTCGTGGGAGAGCTTCTTGCCCTTCTTGCTGCCGCCGCGCTTGCCGGCGGCGAAGTCGTACTGGACGCCCGGGAGCTCCAGGGGGGTGCCTCGGGGCGGCGTCCGCAGGGGCTTCTCATGGGGGTACTGGAGCTTCAAGCTGCCCCAGTCGTAGCTGGACTTGCGGAAGGTGATTCCATCGTAGGAAAGCACGCGGGGGCTCGAGCCACCGATGGGCAGGCCGGTGTGCCAAAAGAAGAGCAGTGTGAGGGCGATGCCCAGGTAGATTGGCAGCCTCGCGGGGCGGCGGCGGATGGTGATCATGTTGGCGGCTCGGAGTAAAGGGAGAGCGGCAGCGGCGGCGGCACTTCTCGGCGCGGCTGGTTACTCATGTCGGTTCCCCGCGTAGATGGGGGAGGAATGACGATGGGGGTCTCGATTCTCGGCTACCTTGGGTAGGAAGGAGAAGAAGAAGAAGCGACGTTGTTGAAGAGGAACAACAGACGCCCCGACAGTGCATGGATTCCAGGGTCCAGTCGTAGTGTTTTTTTCTGGAGCACTTTTTGGATCTTTTGCGGTTTGGGGGGGACAAACTTGGCAGAAAAGAGGAACCGGGCGTTGCATAGCTCCCCCCAGGTTAGAAAACTAAAACTAGCAATATGCAAGCCGAGAAGGTTCAGGGGCGTTGCCTTTCGGTTGCCGGCCACCGGCCAAGACTTTCGCCCGCCGTCGAAGCTCACACGTGTTCGTATAGGAATGCCAAGAGTTTCCTCCTTCCCGAGACAGCAAGCCCTGGCGGAGACGGAGGAAGCCCCGTTGGAATTCAGATGGAAGTAGCTTTGTAGGCACCAAACTACTATTATAGGACTCTTATCGTTAGGTTTGGTGAAGAGAACTAGTCACTCGCCATAATTTCACAAGTCGCCCTCCAAACGGCCAGCTGTCCGCTGAGATATTCATCCCCAACGGCAATCCGCCCGCCGGCCAGACGGTTTCGCGAAAGGCCAAGCAAATCGGACGGGTAATCGTCATAGTGGACCTCCAATTGGACGGCTGGACCTGGGCCCGGCGAGGATTCCTGTCAGACTGAGCGCAATTCCCGTGCCTTTGACCGGGGTATTCCTGGTCGCTCGCTATTAAATTAGAGATTTTGTGGGGTGCGGGAACCCGCCCCCTGTCTATCAGTGGGCAGAGTGCCGTTTGCAAAGACGCTTCCTGCAAAGGTGCGCAGCGTTGAAAGTCCCGAAGGTTAGCGGGCTTCTTCAGGCGAGGAGGGTACCCGTCGGAGTCTATCTCGAGCTTAAAATGACGAGGCCGCGATCCGACGCCTCCTCCTAGGCCAGCCCGAATTTCGCTTTTCAATGGGTGCCGGCATGATGTGAATACGTAACGGAAGCGTAGGTAAAGACGGTGATTACTGGTGGCTAGCTAGATGCATAGATAACTACATACTGGATACTGAGCAGAGCTACATCCATTGCAGGGACCGGTGCAGATGTACCAGCCAGCCTGGACTTCTCGAACCTCTTCGCAGCAGCAGCTCACTGGGTCCAACGCCTCCAGTGTTCGGACCTGCGCTCCAATACAACCTGGAAACTGCTTCTGATGATGCAGATCCATGCCGTCAGCGCAGCTCGTCGTCTTTGGCCGCATGTCTCTTCTATCGCCTCTGTCCTCTACCCTGCTAACACTAACACCACACTCTGATGACAATCTGCAAATCGCGGGCCGTTGAGGGCGCACGCGAGCAAAACCCTCCGTCGGTTGCGGCTCTCGCTGGTCGGGCTATGACCCGCCTGCGGCACGTCGTCGTCGGAAACCGAATCTTTGACCAGGTAGACTGTCTTCCGTTGGCCGGCCCGGCTCGCTGGGACGCCTCAAGGTTGAGGCAAGTTGCCTACTCCTTCGTACGGCACCGGGTATGGCGCGGCGAGGGCTGAAGGCCGTCGGGGGTTTGGTGAGAACCACACGTATGGTGGTTAGTAAAGCATATCCCTGTTCGCTTCCGTCACGCCCTTCAGTCGAAGCCGCCGCCGATCTGGCTGTGGAAGGCGGTGCTAACGCTCTTCTCGTCGTCGTCGTACCGACGGCCGAAGCCGTTGCCGGGTCCCATGCGCCCGCCGCTCTCGACGTACTGCTTCAGCCGATCGCTGTGGCTGTACGACGCAGGTCGCATGTTGTGGATTGTGTCTGTCGAACCAGGTCCATGCAGGCTGACTCCGCCTTGTCCGACGCCCTTCGCACCGATGACGCTGGCGCTCGCATCCGTGTACTCTGAGTTGGCGACACTCTCGCCGGCGATGCTCTCGGTGGCGCGTCCGCCCCTTTTGTTGCCGGAGCGGCCGACGGGAGGCACTCCCGGGAGACCCGGCCACTGCTCAGGGGTGAAGCTCGAGAAGATGGGCGGGTAAGTGGTGTTAAGACCGGCGCCGCCCAGAGAGCTGTGGATGGATGAGACGTCATCAGGAATGTAAGACAGCATAGAGCCGGCGTCAAAGTCGCGAATAGACCCAGGGCCATTGAATCGGTTGCCGTTGGGAAATCCGCCAGCGTTGGGACGGGGTGGCTGGTTCGTCTTCTGGCGGTACGCCGTGCGGGGCTTGCCAAACTGCAGGAGAGAAGTCTGCAGATTGGTCAACGGGCCTTCAACTAGACACTTGCGGTCCTTGAAGTGGACAAGAAGGTGGTGCCACAGCTCGTGCTTGGAAAGAACCTTCGGGTTGCCGATGATGACGAGGCCGTACTTGGCACGAGTCAAAGCAACGTTGAGACGGCGGGGGTCCGACAGGAAACCAATGCCCTGGTTGTCGTTGGAACGGACACAAGACAGGACGATGAAGTCCTTCTCACGACCCTGGAAGGCATCGACGGATGCGACCTCGACCTCCTTGTAGCTCTCCTTCTTGAAGGTGCCAGTGTTCTGCATGGTGCTAACGATGTAGCTTCGCTGACCCTCGTATGGAGTAATAACACCAATGTCCAGCGGCTTGACTCCGGCCTTGAAGAAGCGGGTGACAATCTTCTCCACGTTGGACGCCTCGGTACGGTTGAGGTACGAAGTTCCAGATGCCGAAATCTCTTCGTTGCCCAAGTTGGACCAGAACATCATCGGCGTATCCGAGACAGGCCAAGGGAAGTCGACGTCGCGACGAAGGCGCTCCTTGTGAGTCACACCATTCTGGAGGGAGCCGTCGTAGAACATGTTGGAAGGGAACTCGGAGAGGCAGGGGTGCATGCGGTACTGGATGTTCAGGCGGATGGGTACCAGGCGCAGGTTGACAAGACGCTCGAAAAGCGACTGGTTCAGGCCAGCCTTGGCGGCCTTCTTGTTCATAATGACGGGACCCAGCTGCTTGTGGTCACCGACCAAGACGACTTGCTTGCAGCCGAGGACAAGAGGAATCATGCACTCGGGCTCGGCCGACTGGGTCGACTCGTCAATGAGGACATTGCGGAACTTCATCTTGGAGAGACGAGGGTCGCCAGCACCAACGCAAGTGCAGCAAACAACGTCAGCGTTGTGGAGGATATCCCTCTCGGCCGCCTTGGTGAGCTGCTTGAACTTCTTCTCATCCTGGCTGGACAACTCTCCCAGTTCGCTCTTGAGCTGCGCGAGTTTCACCAACTCTCCATTGCTGTCGTTCATACGGACCTGTTCATGGAGAGCAAGGAAGCTCACGGAAGACTCAACATCCTCGCGAGATTTGGCCGTGAGACGCACGACCTTGAGACCTGTGCGGTGGATCCGCTCGCAGAGCTGGTCGACAGCGACGTTGGACGGCGCGCACACCAGGACCTGTCCGTTGTTCATCTTGCAGAGGTGATAAATGATCGTTGCCGAGGTGACGGTCTTGCCAGTTCCGGGAGGTCCCTGAATCAAGCTGAGTGGCGTCGACAAGACAGCCTTGATGGCTGCGATCTGGCTCGTGTTGAGGTCGGGGAGGCCGGGGACGCTGAACTTCTTAGGCATCGTCGTCTTCTGAGGCGCAACCGCAACGTCGTGGCCGAGCAACTTGTGGAAAATGTATCCGGAGACACTCATGTCGTCCACGGCAAAGGTCTTCATCGCGTACTGCATGCGATCATACGACGTAGCCTTCCACACGTAGTCTGCTGAGAAGTTGTGAGTGCACTCGGTCGGGACAGTCTTTTCGTTGCCAGCCTTGCGCAATTCCAGAGTCACTTCGTCGGACTGGTTGTTGGGAATCTTGATGACATAGCCCACTCCCTCCCACGCAGGGCGGAGCTCTCCCTTGTAACGAAGGCGCATCTCGTCACCAACAGCCAGCTTCACATCACCGGACTCTATCTTGTGCAGCTCGAAGCTGACGAGGTGCTTGTTGTTGAGACCATAATCCCAGCGAACAGTCAGACCATCCTCGGACTGCGCTTCCTTGAGCTTTTTGTCGTAGTCGGATTCCATCTTGACGAGAGGGCCAAAGATGTTCTGATAGTGGTAGGGATCGTCGTATTTGAGTTGAACAGGAGTAGGCTCGTCGTCGATGCTGGCTGCTGCCTCGAGGTCGGCAACGGTCGCGAAGTTGTTGTCCTTCCACATCTCCTCCAGCTTTGCGATCATGGGCGGGGTCAGGTGTCGGGCGCGAAGCTGCTCGGCATCCGAAGGGGTAGCGACAAGCCAGGTCAGGAATGCCCGCTCCTCAATCAGGGGTTGCCATCGCGAGGTGTCCCAGCTCATATCCTTGGAAGAGGTGTTGGCGGCGCATGGCTGGCGGCAGAGAAGTACGACCACAGTGTCCGACTTGGCCGGAATAAAGCCAAGAAGAAAGACGTTCTTGGTTCCGCAGTTGTAGCACTCGAGCACGGTATCGCCAAGAGTAGATTCCGGATGGAGTTGAACTTCCTTGTGCCTAGCTCGAACTAAGTGGTTCACAACGTGGCTAGACGTTGCGTTTCCGCGCGCGCTGCAGAACCACTTGTTACAACCGAGGCATTTGACGACGGAGCTTGGGGAGTGGATGCCGCAGTATCTGAAACGGAACAGTCAGCCCGAAAACTTGTCGCCAGGGTAGAGAGCATAGCAACGTACGCGCAAGCATGGGGAGGGAGTTCTCTTTCGTCTTCCTGAGGTCTTCCAAGGTCCAAGTCCTTCATAGCCCCAACCGGCATGCTCGTAAGGCTGTCGATATCGTCATCGTCGTAGAGCTCGGTCTGATTGTCGTCGTCGTCGGCGCGGCGACGACCACCGCGGCCGCCATACTTTCCGTAGAGAAGGCTTTCGTCGGGATCGATGCCGGCAAAGTCGTCGGCGCCTGCCTTGATCGTGGCAGTGTTGTCGCTCAGCAAGTGATTGCCGAGGTGCTGGAAGGCTCCTTCCATCGTCGTTACTTCCTCTTCAATCTGCTGATCTCCTGGGGAAGGTCAGCGACAGTGCAGTGACAAGCAGAAAAACACAAAACGAATCGAAAATCGTCCGGTGGTTCCAGTTGCCACATATGGGAGCCTGGCGCGCAAAACTAACCTTCAGCCTTGGTGGATCTCGAATTTGGGCGTCGCAGAGCCTCGGTGGCTCAGTTCGTACACGGAAGGGGATTCGAGATATTCGGAGATAGAGACCGTCACATCATATCGGTGCAGAAGATTGTGGGGTTTTCCCTGCGACCTCGAAGTTGCAGAAACTGGGGGTGAGCTCGGCGTGGGATGTTGTGTGCGTTATGGAATCGCACCCGGAACTTGAAAGGCGGTTTGGCCCAAGCGATCTAGGAAGCGGCGAAAGGCGCACTTAGTTTTGGTGGGATGTTTATCGCCACGTGATGGCTTAGATAAGACAGGGTACCTTGAGTGATTGCGCTACCTACCTACCTAGGTACCTAGATACCTAGCACTGTACCCGATACCTAGGCGGGCCCGGCGTCCAGGCAGCGCTTGCCCCGGGGGACGGAGTACCGAGGCGGCCTTTGGCCGGGGTTGGCATGCCTCTTGTTTCCCGTCCCCGGCCGACCAGATCCCCGCGTAGCATGGGAGTTGACGCCGTGGTGGAAACTAGGAAAATTGATCTCGGGAAATTTTTCCCTCGCTCATGAGAGACACCGTCGGCAAGGCAACAATCACACGTACTATCGTAAAAGTGCGTCATAACCTCTCGCCATTGTGCGATACGTGCAAAATAATATCGTCGCCCCCCCCTTCCATCATCCATCCAAAGGACAGGGCCGACTTCCCAATAAATACAGGTTGAAAAGTGAGAAAGAAAGAAGACTCCGGAACCCCTCATGTCCCGTCTGGTCGTATGAAGAGTATGCGTACACTGAGCAAGCTAACCTGGGTGGGGAATCAGGAGCCCGCCGCGTAAGAAAAAAAAGTGCTCGGCGGTATATCTGACTTCGTCGAGGGAGGGATTGAGTTAGATATGAGTGGTAGCAGTCGCGTAAGTCAGCCCCTGATTAAGAAACTCCGTCCCTCCTCGTCCGAGCCATAGTCATGAAATCTAAAACAATGGTCGTGCCTCTTTTAATTGCTGTCCTTTGACCTTCATCATGTGGGCTCTTCCTGGTTTGGATCGCCCATTCAAACATTTTGATCGCCTTCTCCCTAGGTCGATGATGGCGATTTCTTCTTTTTTTCCTGTGAAGAATGGAAGGAGGCGTCATTATTTGTTGGCTTCGTAAAGACCGACACCGAGACCGACGGCGAGGGCGATGATGATGATGGTGATGAGCAGGCACCACCACTTGAGCTTGCGGCGGTTGCGAGCGTGCTTGTTCGCGACGGCAACCTCTTCATTGCCCTTCTGGATATTGTCGACAGTCTGTTGGGCGTTCTGCTCCGCAGCGTTGACGACCGGCTCCTGCGCCTCGACGAGCTGTGCCATTTCCTGATAGAGCGTGGCCAACTCGATGAGCGTCTTCTCGATGCGCTGCAGCTCGTTGTGGCGGGCTCTAACGTTGCCCAGAATGGCGTTGGCCTGGCCTGTCCGGTTGGATTTGAGCTGTGGATGTGAATGTCAGCACTTGGCACTCTTGGCGCGACCGCGCCTGCCGACAGGATACTGGCGCGGTGGAAGGCTACGAGCTTACCGCAGTCTGGAAAACGCCCTCACTGCCCCAGTCGAGCTCCGTTGCCTCTTTAACTTCCTCTTCCGTCGCTTCCGGGTTGACGATGCGGAACTGGCGGGCGATCTGGTCACGATAGCGCTGCTGGTAATCACGCTCGATTTGCTGGTACTTGTCGAGTTCGGACTTGAAAGTGTTCTTGAGGGTGTTGAGCTGGACGCTCTTGGTTTTTTGCGAGCCGTCCTGGGTCTTGACCAGGTCCTTCTCGAGGGCCTTGATACCATCCTTGACCTTGGTGTTGCGGAGCTGCGTCTCCGACACGGCGTGCTCCAGCTGCTGGCTAGCTTGACCATCGGTAGAGGAAAGGGCGCGCTGGTGCAATTGGGCGATACCCTCAATGTCTGAGGTAAGGGCCTGGATCTCGGAGCGCAGGTATGTCACGCGCTGCAGGAACTCTTGCTGGCTGAGTGTTGCGGGCGCCGGAGGCTGGTTGGCATACTGGGGCTCTTCTCCGTAGGGCTGCATCTCATATTGACCTTGGTCATACTGTTGACCGTACGGCTGGCCATATTGTTGCTGTTGCGAGGGTTAGCGACGGGATAATGCGACAGGCAAATTCGCGCCTATGCGCCGGGTGAGGCGATTGAACCGCAACGAACCTGGTTGTTGTTGTTGTTGTTGGCGTAGCCGTAGCCGCCGGCGCCGCCCTCGGCGTCGGGGCCCTGGGCGTAAGGGTTGTTGTTGTACTGACCGTACGACATGTTGGCAAAAGGCTGCTGTCGATAGAGCTTCAGACAGAGCGTGAAGGAGGACAGGCAATGCGATTGAGGCCGGGTGGGATTGACGAGGGGTAAGTCAGGCGGCGAAGGAACGAGCGTGCTGTTGCTGTGCTCCGCTGTGCGGTCTCGTGAGATGGTAGGTAGGTAGCAGGCAAGTGCGACCGTGGGTGAGCGCTGAGGATATTTCGGCTGATGTCTAGCCGTTAAATGACGTCCAGGCTGGGACCTCCGGCCGCTGACAGGAACTGGGAAGTGCTGGAAAGACGCTGAAATGACACTGCGGACGGGCCCAATCAAGCACCGGGACCTGTCAGAGCGGATACCCCGGGCAGTGTCTGTGGTTGGGTGTGATGGGGCGCAGGTGGGCAGGTTAAGCCGATCAGATTTCCGGGGTCCTGTTTTTTTTTCCAGTCGAGTTTTTAAAGTGGTGTTGTGGACTCGTCGCGCAGAGGAGCTTGGATGCTGAAAACGAACCAAACAGACAAACTGCAAGTGTGTAGATTTTGTAGCTTTTCCTTTGCAGCTATTGAAGCGCGGGAGCTTTCAGATTCCCAATGACGCACAGATCTCGTAGCATAGGTATTTCTTCGAGGAGAAGGCGCCGTTTCGGGGGAAAGACAAGACGGAGCGAGGTCAGTGACATCAGAGCATGTTGCGCCGACGGGCGGGGCGAAGCTTATTATACACGGAACGCATGCTTTCTGGTACGGCTCTAGAGGTCTCTGTACCTGCGGCCCCCAGGTATCTATCTATCTATCTGAGGGAATGTACCTTAGGTGCCTAGGTTACTACCTAGGGAACGGGCGAGCGGCCGGGTCTCACTGTCCGTAGGTACCTTCAGTGTCTTACACACCGTCCGACGGCGGTAGCGGCAGGTAGCTCTGAACGCGAAAATGCGGTACGGGAGGCTGGACGACCCCTCCCTCTCTACCTTACATGCAACTACCTAGGTAGTGCAGCCATGTTCTCTGTCTTGAACTGCCCGCCAGGGGGGTTGCGCAACCCTGGTCCTGCCCAGCCATTCCCGCAGCTGTGAATGGGGTGACGATTGACAGCCGAAGACGAACGAGCTGGGCTGGGTGGCGGCACCACAGCAGTGCCATGGCCCCCAAAAATAAACGTCAAGACGGAGCGAGAGTCGAATGAGGCTACGGGCAGCTGCAGATTCTCTTCGACATCGACGACTGCTGACCGCGGAACCGCGGGTCCTTCGCTGGATTCGAGGTAGCTTGAGGCCGGCGCGGAATCGTCACCAGTTCGTGGCTGTGCGAACCACCACTACACAAAGTCCCCAAGCCTCCGTAATCCGCAGTTCGTACCATCGGCTATCTTACCCACATCGCCTCCGCTAGTCCTTCCTCCCTCTCGCTATTGCGGATACCTGCCCTGGTGCCCCAGGGCGGTGAGGAACTGAGAATAGCGAGACCGCCACAGGCAACGGCGAATTCGAAAAGCCCGTTCCATCCATTCGCTCCGGTATCCGTGTTGCGCGTATATCGTGGCGGGGCCTCCCTCCGAGGAACTGATTCGCAAGCAACCCAGCCCGGATGGGGGCCCGGTCGTTTATCCCGTGCTTCACTTTAAGTGGGTCCTCTCGGCTTCCGGATGACAACCCCCCTGTCGCCTTTCATTGGCTCGTGGTGGTTGACGCGCCGTTACGGCCGTCTCGAGTCTTCGCCGCAGCAGAGCTGTTTCTTAGCTCGAGGCAACCACGGTTCTGAAGAGACCAGGTTTAACGCCGATGATCTTTGGAATTTGTGAACTCTCAACACATAGTAGACTGTTTTTCCCAGATACATACATGAACCCTAGTTCATCTGATGTAGCATCCGCGGCGCCGGTACATTGGTTCAGTTCCATGTCCCAACAGGCCTCGTGATTTATACAAGGACTCTGCGCATGGCGTATCTGATTTCCATCTTCATTGGGATGTGTTCGCGGATATACCCACACGGTTCTTTTGCAGACCGACGAACCTGAACTATGTATTAAAGCAAGCCGTAACTCCTCAAACTTTTCCAGACCTGTTTCCACCCGATCTTGCCGACCCTCTACAGCACATGACACCATGCCTTGAAAAGCTCGCCTCTCGCGCGCGCAAGGCATTCAAGTCGACGTGACAAGGGACAACCTTTTGATCTTCCGCCTTGAATTGCCTTTTGCGTGTCTCCGAATGCTGCTGCCTTACAAGTAATCCTTCTTCCTGCCCGTGCGAGTGTACTGCGAGAGGTGCCATATCACGTCGCCGTCCTTGTTCTCAAGGGTGCCGCCGCGTATCTCGAACGGCTTCATAGTCATGCGCGGGCCGACCTCCGATAACTCGACGGAATCGAAGCTCGTCTGTACGAAGACGTGACTACGAAGTGGTAAGCGGGCGTTGACATATGACAGGAAGCGAATTGTCGGGGGTAGCTTACTGCCGAACCTCGATGGTATCATTCTCGCAAATAAATGATACCACTCGGCTTCCAACAGAGGCCTTGCTGATTATGGGTTCGCGGGGGGGGAACAGGTGCTTGAGCACCTTGACGATACGTTTCCCGTTATCGCTACATTAGTTGTCAGCAGTATCCCGTAACCCAGTGATTCGGATGTACAAACGACTTGAACCCGGAAAATATCAGTTGCGGGTACGACTCGCTAACGGTGCCTCGTGCCGAACCAGGGATATCATGTCTATAGGTTGGTAAGTACGGTGTTTGACCAGTTGGCAGCAGAGGAGAGAAAAGACAGAAAGGACCAAAAGAAACAGTTGGCGGAACGAATGAAAGGACCTACCGGAGCACGATATTGTGGAGACTGAACGATACCGTCGGCCCATGCGGCAGATGGGAAACACTGTCGTTCGTTAGCATGAATCGCCAAGGAGACCAAGAAGAACAAGTGTGGCGAGTCCACAGTCGACGAGGCCCTTAACGCCCACGCCGTCGAGACCCGTGACATCGAGCAAGCGAGTGACAAAAGAAGAGATACACAGAACCTACCATGCATACACATATCGAGTAAGCTGGGCTGATAGTGTGCTGTACTTCTGGTATGTATCTAGCTCTGTGTATCCCTTTTTTGTCCCTCGCTTGATCGAGGTCCGAGATCTGCTCTCCAGAAGCTGGATCCGGTGGATTTCGGTTCAAAAATCAAGTTATCAACTCACGTAAGGGCCGAAGGCACACCGCGTCGCTCTGAAATCAGGATAATATCTGATCGCGAATGGCTCTTGCAAGTTGATACCAGGTCCTGAGGTCGTCAGCTGTGGCGGCAAGGTTATGGACTGGAAAACCCTACAGGTAGTACGTTGTTACCGCGATTGAGGCGAACAGAAGTGGGTAGAAGCTGCGCAAAGTTAGATGTAAGGAATCGAAAGGATGTAGAAAGGACGTGCCAGTCGAATTTCCTTGCTAAAGGCCGTCAGGCGGCTAGACGGATCTCGCGATGTGGTTATTACTGGGCAACATAGTCAGCCGAGGGAACGCGTCCGCAAAACCCCGCCCCGCGAACGAAAGAAACTCACAAGGACTCGGGTCCACAAGTCCGCTCAGCATGCTATACTCATCGTCGAGGTCGAGTTCCTCTTGGACGCTGAAATCCGGACGCGACTCGTCGTAGGCGAAGTTCTTCCGCAGGTCCTTCTCCCTGGCAACGGACGGGTCGAGCGGCTTGCCCGAAGCGAGCGCGCTCCGCAGCTGGGCCTTCTTCTCGTTCGTCTCGGCCTCCTTCAGAATGAGCGCCTTTCGGTAGAGGTAGTCGCGGCGTTGCCTGGCTTGTTTGCGCTGTGCCGAGGAGAGTCAGGATCTTGCATCATTTGCGGTGTCTCGCGCGGAAACTTACAATCATTCTGGCGATTGGGGGTAGCGGTCGTGACTATGATTTCTGCGACACGTATTCCAGACCCTGAGGTGGCGATTCGTGCTCTGCGGCGGTCGATTCGGGCTTTGCGACGTCGAGTCTGGATTCTGCGATGTTGATTCTGGAATGAAAAGCGTCAAACTCTTAGCCTGCAGTCAACTGCCCCACCAAAAACTTTCTTATCGGTCGAACTACCCCCGGATAAGCGCAAACAACATGGATCCCTGCAGCTACGGTACCCTTGCGCCGGCAGGGGCACGCGCGTCCTGCAAAGAATCATAAGTTCTCTTGCTGGTCAAGAGTACATGAAATTATTTGGTTTCGTGGTGTAGTTGGTTATCACGTCAGTCTAACACACTGAAGGTCTCCGGTTCAAGTCCGGGCGAAATCAAACTTTTGCTACTGGGCTATCTAGGAAACTCTGCTGTTCTGTCCTGCCCACTTCTAGCTCTTTTACTTTTGGTTTTTTTTGCCTTTTGTGTTCTGTGAGGTAGACGTCCATTTCCCCACCACACCGAGAGTTTTCCTACTTTCTTCTTATTGAAAGTCTTTCGATCGGGATGACCCTGATGACCTGCTGAGCAAGTTGTACCACAATCATGAGCTTTCCGATGCCAGTAAAGAGTTTCCATTTTATCTCCTATATACCATACAAGACGATGATGGAGCAAGCACCGCGAATTCGATAAAACAGCCCCGAAAGAGTCCAAGGTGAAAACAAAAAATTGGCATACAACAATAGACTAGTTCTACAATGCCCACCAATGTACGCAAAGTGAGGGAAGTTGGAATATGTACAGCGTAGTAGGGTTCGACGGAACGCCTATGGTGCCTCCAGCACCACGCTCCCCGTTCCCTAAGCATTCCACCTACTTCCGGCCGCCGGCATACACAAAAAAACGATAAAAGACACGATAATAGTAAACGGGCTTTTACTCCTCATTTCATAGTCCCGTGCCGATAGTTATTCGTTGTTTTCCCCCATTACCGACCAAATGCTCGAATATCCCGGCAATGACTCCGTCTCCCTCCCTTTGCGTTTCGGGAGCTACTTTCTTCTTACACGTCGCCCGTAGGCGAAATACTCATTCGTTCTCTTTTTCGGTGCACGTGGTGTGCACGGTTAAGACGCTGCTCTTCAGCTAATGTGCGATTTACCTGGGGCCCATACCGGGGCTGAGACCCTGCAGCTTGGCGGCCAGCTTGGGGTACTTCTCCTGCACCTGGAGCTGGGTGCGCGTCGCCTCAGCGTATGAAAGCGCGTTGACGATCTCGCCCTCCGTGCGGGCAAGCTCTGCCGCGCGCTCGAAGTACTTCAGGGCATCCGTGACCTTGCCCTGCTGGAGAAGCAGCTGGGCCATCGTCGCAACAGCGATGTCACATTCGGGGTCGACTGCGTTGGGTTAGTTACAGACACGCGAGACCACAGTTCGGGGCGCTTACTTATCAGAGCCTTCTGGCAAAGCTTCTCGGCCTCGCCAAAGTCCTGCTTCCATTGAAAGAGGGTAAGGGCCTTGTTGATGAGAGGAAGGACGTTCATCGCCATGGGCTTGGTCTTGGACTCCATCTCGATGGCAGCGTCGAACTTCTCAATGGCCTCCTGGAAGTTGCCCTGGTCGAGGAGCAGCTCGCCGTAGTAGTTGTAGACATCGGGGACGTCCTTGAAGTTCTTGATGCAGCGGCGGAAAGTGGACATGGAGGAGGCGATGGAGCCCATCTTGTACTGTGTGACACCGAGCTGAATGTGGGAGAAGATGAAATCGCGGTCGAGGTCGATCGACTTCTGGTAATCCTTGGCGGCGTCCGAGAACTCACCCTTGATGAAGTGGAGCTGGGCGCGGTGGTAGTAGATGTCAGGGTCCTCGCTGTTTTGTTCCGTGGCCTTCTCGAAGTCGTCCCCAGCCTTATCAGGGGCTCCGAGCTCGAGGTTCATGCTCGCGCGCTTGATGTAGCTCTGGGTCATGGAGGGGTCCAGCTCGATGCTCTTGGTCAGATCGGCCATGGCCTCGTCGTGTTTGCCGAGCAGGCAGCTGAAGGTACCGCGGAGGTTGTAGGCCAGAGCCTCGAACTCGTCAAGGTCGCCCAGCTCAAGGGCCTTCTCGAAGGCCGCCCTCGCCTCCTCGTAGCCGTCACCAGTCTTCTTCTCCAGAGCCCTCAGGCCAACCTGCAGCTGACCCTTGCCGGTCTCCTCGGAAAGATCGACAGAGTCCTCGAGACCGGCGGGGCGGGGCTTGACGCGGAAGCTCTGGAGGTAGTTGCCGACGAAGGTGTGGCTGGGGAGCTTGTTAGGGCGGCTAGCCATCATCTCCTGCGCCTTCTGCTCGGCGAACTTCTTGAGCAGGCGCTCGACGGCCTGTGCGCTGCTCTCGTTCTTGAAGCTATCAATAATGCAAGAGGCAGTGAAGTCGAGGAGGGCCTCGCCATACATCTTGAGGTGCTCGTAGGCGTTAGCACGACGGTTCAAGGCCTTGACGTACTCCGGGTCGAGGGCAATGGCGGCAGAAGTGTCCTCGACAACCTTGTCCCAGTCGCCGAGGGCATTGTAGCAGGCGGCACGGTTGGAGTAGAAGATTGGGTTGGCCTTGCAAAGGATGGCCTTGGAGTAGAGCTCGATCGCCTTGTTGTAATCCTTGCTACCATAGGCCTTGTTGCCGACGTCCTTGAGCTTAGCGGCATACTCGTCACGCTGTTCGGCGGTGAAGCTCTGGACGGTGGTCTCGTCGATCTCGGGGAGCTCATCGGCACTCTCGACAGTCGCGGCTTTGGTTTGCGTGGGGGCGGCGGTCTCTGCGGGCGCGGACTTCTCTGCCTCGGCGGCCTTCCGCTCGGCCTCCTTCCTTTTCCTTCGCTCCTTCTTGCTAAGCTTTGGTGTCGAGTCCTTCTTCTTCAGTCGCAGTCAAGTTAGCTAGGTTTCTGAAGAGGCAATCTGGGTGCGACAGCGTAATGGCCAGAAGCCGGGAGCAACGGTAGTACAAAAAAACAAGAAAGAAAAAAAATGGATCGCATGACGATACCCGGGAGCCTGGACCAGGCAGATAGCGGGGAAGAAAAAGAAGCAGACGTACAGCATCACTGTTGAGGAAGTAGACGAGGCCGGCGCCCGTGGCGACAACGGCAACACCGGCAGCGGTGTAGACAACGGTCTTGTTTTCTGAGGCCCACGAGGTGATGCGATCCCAAAGGCCGGAGGAAGAATCCACCGGAATGATGGTCGGCGGACTGGCCATGGGGGGCACAGAGGGCAGGGGATTCGACATTTTGAATGCTGTGGGATGCAATTGATATGTCGGAGTCAAGAGTGGTACAGCAGGCGAGGCCGCAAAGTGGGAGGGATTGTATTAATGGGCTGACCAGTTCGTCTGGGGCGATGATGTCGAGGTAGGTTGCAGAGGCCGCGGCGGATGCTGCTATTTGCAAATACACTTTAGTTGTATGCGCTGGACTGGATACGTAGGTAGGCTGGAGCTTCCGGACAGCGCGTGAAAAATTATTGCGCGACGGGGCAAGCTCGTGAGGAGTTTTTCCGACCTGCAATGTGCTTGCCTCTGACCGAATCAGCTCGGCCTCAGGCGATTCACGGGTGGGGGTTGCAAGGGAGGGTGACCTATAAAGCTCTACACTACGTAACCACTGAGGGCCCCGGCGCTCGAGGGAACAAGGATGCCTGTTGGTCAGCTCGGGTACGTACTTATACTGAGCTTCAACCAGCCGCCATTATTGAAGCCATCGCAATTCGTCATGAGCCCTTGGTCATTCTTCAAGCCCACAAGCTTGAGGCCAATGTCAACGTCACGTATTGGATTTATCACAGCGTAATGCGAGATATGTGTGCAAATATTGCTGCGAGGTACATTATGAAATCTGTACCTACATCATCGCATTGTAGATTTGCCATGGCAACGCAGGGATCATGTATTACGTACATGCTATGTACCTAGACAGGGTATATCAATCATTCGTCTGGGCAGGTACGTCCTTTGTACTGGAATCCATCGATCCAACCTGATGCCATCGTCGTTTCCCTCTCCCACTCTTTCTATCAGAGTCCTTCGACGCAGAGAGGGTTCCGGCAACGAGACCCAAGAACGCCGCAGTCTCATCGCTCCACAGACAAAGGCAGCATGAGTACTCGGAGAGCATGGCGATAACCACAAAGAAGACGACGCCGAAGCGATCTATTTCTCTCTGTTATGTAAGGCCTTGTCGAAACTGATTTAACACTGAGACTGCCTCATCGCGCTTCCCCATCCATCGAGTTGTTCAGTATCGGCCTTCTCCGATTACCAACATTCTGGTAAAGATACGACACGTATAAGCCAACATCAGTCGGGCATTTCCACCGGCGGACTGCAAATACGAATAAATTAAAACCACCAGCAACTTATTTAAGAAAACACCTTAACATGTTCCTCTACTGCATGCATTATGCAGCCGCTTTTTTCAGTTTCAGTGTAAACCTCGTATATCAGCCCACCTCCCCAGAGAAGACTCAACGCCATGACCCTCCAACGCTTCCACGTCTCCGCCACAGGTCACTCCCTCAACTACCTTCCCGAATACATCGCGCAACGTCACGGGTTCTTCAGAGAGCAAGGGCTTGACGTGACAGTCACCGTCCCTAAGCCCTGGGACCTCGTGCTCGATGAGCTAGCCGATGGCACCGCGGACGCCGCTCTCGGCGGCGTCTGGGTCCCGAGCATGTACCACGGCCGCGTACGGAATTACGTCGCCTTCGGGCAGGTCGCCAATCGTGCGCCGCTCGCCATCGTTGGCCGGCCCTTCGCGTTGTCCGACACCCTCGGCAGCACCGTGCTGATGAAGGGCAGCAACGGCGCGAGCGTCAGGTTGTTCTTCAAGATGCTCCTCCGCGAGGCCGGCCTGGACCCGGGCGCCGTCCGTTATGTCCAGGACCTGGACGGGGCAATGCTCGGCGACCTCTTCGCGGGCGGGATGGGCAACTTCCTTGTCGTGGACAACCTCTCCGCTCGCGCACTCGTCGCGAAACACGCGGACAAGATTGAGATCACGTTCGAAACCGTCTCGGAAGGCGGGGAGATCCCTTGGAGCGTGTATTACCAGGATGTCTCGACTGTTACCCCTGCTGTTCTAGATGCCCAGGAGCGCTTCTGCGCCGGCCTCGCCAAGGGGATGGACTGGGTCCTGCAGCACGTTGCCGAGGAGTTTAAGGACGAGCTGGCAGAAATCTTTCCCAGAATCCCCGTGGATATAACCGTCGAGCTGACCAACGTCTTTCGTCGGGATGGCATGTGGACGTCGCCGCTTGTTTCACGCAAAGGCTATGAGAGGTGGCAGAGGGGGATCTGCGACGGTCATCTGGTTGAAAGGCCGCTAGCCTATGAGACCATCATCAATGATGGGCCAGCAAAGGCCGCTCTGCAGAATAGGGGCGATTCTTCGAGTTGATTTAGAGATACCACCAAAAATCAGAGGCTTTTCGTGTCAAACTACAGTAGAAAAGGCCGAGAGTAATAGCTAGATTAGGTGTTCCCAATCAATTCCACACAATATCGTATCCCGAGTTGTCAGCCCCATCGCCTTCCCCCGTCGGCCACTCGGCAGCAGAACAAAGCGTCTCATCACCGAACCGGAAACCGCCAGACGACAATATCGCCAGCGAATCGCTCTCGAGCCCGTCATGCGTGAGGGCAGGCGGCAGCTGCTGCTGAAAGCTCTCAACCTGCCTCTCGAACCGGAGACAGCTCGGCCGGGCCTCCTCGACGTTGGTGGCGATGAGCCAGCTCACCGTGACATCCGAAAGCGCCTCAAAGGCATCACGGCACCCCGCGGCTCCGTCCCACCTCTCCGCCAGCGCCGAGAGCGTGACGCCCCAGGACTGCAGCGTGGCGACGCTCGTCTTGATGTCGGTGCTCTCTCGCAGCTCCCTGGAGTGCCAGAGGCAGTAGACGGTCGTCAGGCCGGCCATGAAGAGGTGGTGCACCCACTTCCACATGATGTCGATCCGGCGCTCGCGGTGGAGGGTCTTGATGCTGTCAATGAGCCTGCGCGACGACTCCAGCGAGACCTGGAGACCCTCGAGTGAGGGCTGCGGCTGCACAGAGTTTGGCCGGTAGAGCAGGAGTAGGGCCTCGCTGTAGATGGCGTCCCAGTATGCCTGGCTGCCAAAGATAGAAGATGGGTGTGCTTCTCTCGGCCGTGGGATCGAGTCGCGCCATGCTTGTAGCCGGATCCAATATCCTCGATCCAGAGGGAGTAGTTTACTCGTGGATAGGCGAGGGGCGAGCCCATGAACTGGCTATAGAGAACATGTTTGATCTCTGACTGAAGCTGTGCGAGCCTTATCAGACTGTTCTGAGACCGAGCGGCGTGGGAATCCGCCTCCGTCTCAGGGGGAGCCGGGAGCCCGACGTTGATCCCCTGGTCCGCCATGCGGAAAGGCCTACCCAAGGTAATACAGAGCAGCCGGTCGAAGAGGTACGCCGAGTACCACAACCGCCTCCGATCGTCGAGCGTCTCGGGATCCATTCGCAGCTTGCTCTCCTTCGTCTCCCAGTGCATGCCCAGGTCGACCGCCACCCGTAGAGCCGTCCCGCTGAGAAGCCACAAGCTGCCCTTGGGCGGAAGCAGCGCGATGTAATGCGACAGCAAGAGTATGGCCCTAAGGGACTCCGTGTCGCTCCCTGAGCGTACGAGGACCTTCTCCACCACGCTTACGGCCGCTAGGAAGCAATTCTCACTCTCAGGGGGCCGGCCTCCGGACGGATGGCGGACGCTGCAAAGCGCGATGGCCAGGATCATGTAAGTAACGAAGGCGGCCATGGGCGAGCCCCTTGAGGACGAGCAAGGGTTTTCTAAAGCATCATACGCTCCATTCAGAGCCTTCTTCGCCCGGGACCTGTCCACGATGGGGAAATTTGGTGTGCGGTTCTGGAAGTACACATCGAAGAGGTGCTCGGCGGCCTGTCTTGGCGGAAGCGTAGCCTGGGTCGCGGCCGAGTACGAGCACTCCCCGGCCTACTGCGACGTCCTCGTGGGCAATGACGGCGGTAGGTCGTCAATGCGGATCGCCGACATGACCAGTCTAGCGAGCGTGATGCCGCTGCTGACGCCAAAGAAGTGCGGTTGGTTCGCCGGCTCGCAGACAACGCGGCCCAGGTTGCTGGTCATCCAGTTCTGGTAGTCTGACGACGAAGTTGCCGACTCGACGGGGCTCGCCTGCGAGCTGCCTCTGCTTGGCGGGGCGTCACCGACTGGGTGTGTTTGTGGCTTACGGAGTTGCTCGAGTTTTTTGGTCAACTCCGCGACTTTGGCTTCTAGGGGAGAGACGTAGTTGCGAGGGACCTTAAGAGAGGTTAGTAATGCTGTTGCTCTTCACAATGGATCGGATCAGATCTACCTCGGCCTGTTTTCCGACATGATAAACTAGGCATGTTACTTTAGCCTCGTCGCAGTTGGAGCATTTCGGTGACTTGAGATCGCACTGCTGTTAGTTAGTTCCTCCAGTCACTCGCCGATTTCATAGTTCCGCAACGACAGGGAAGAGGCTACCTTTTGCTTCCTCCTGCGGCACCTAACCCGACCAGTCAGAATACCATTTACATTGCACCCAAAAAACTAACAGAGACGACAACAAAGACAGTTGGTCAGGGGTTTGAATTGGGAGCCCAGGTGCTCATACCTTTGGCAAGCAGTCGTACCTCTCACCAGTCTTGTTCTCCGAGGTGGTGGTGATACGTCGGCCAACTCCTCCCAATGTCTCTTGCCATTCTCGGATGGGCTGTATGCGAAATTCCGCCCGATGAAGGGGCCTTTATATCAACCATATCTCTCCCCGGATGTGATGTTTTCGGAGAAGTCCGATGAACTCCACATGGAGATAAGGTGGGATGTCAAACAAACAACAACCGGGTTCCCCGCACATAATCCAACTTACAACAAGCTTATCGCTCTAATATCCGTGTCTTATCTAGGCCAACTACCAAACGCTGTCCAAATTTCATATCAACTGAATACCACGTATGGTATATGGGATGTAGATGATCATGATGCTTCCTCGAGACGGACTGATAATCGGAGAGGGGTTGCCGAGTTCGCTTGTCCCCGAAAGACAGTGCAGGTTTTAAAATGCGTTCGTTACTCGATAGACTCGTGGTTATAAGTTTCCGATTTTTCCTGAAGAAGCAATCTGGACTGAGATGGTAATCTATCCAGACTTCACACCTTGACACTGCCCAGTCTGCTTCCGAGTTATACAGAGACAATGGAAGCACATCTTGACAACCAGAAGGACCTGACAGCGTTGGATGTGACAGACTCAGCCAAGCCCAGTCCAGACGCCGAGGCCGTTCAGATTGACCCCATTATCGAAAAGGCCGCCTTGAGAAAGTTTGATAAATTCCTTCTCCCGGTTGCTTTTCTGTTCTTACTGCTGTCGTCTCTCGACCGACCCAACGTAAACCCAATCTCGATCCCCGCTGCTTCACTTCTGGCTATGTGCTAACAAGCCTCCTCCAGATCGGCAATGCCAGGGTGTTCGGCTTCGACGAGGATATTGGCCTCCACGGGCGTCAATTCGGCGACATCAACACTCTGTTCTTCGTGACCTTCATTCTCTTCGAGACGCCCTGGGTCATGGCGGTCAAGCGCTTCGGACCCAACAGGACCCTTGGGACAGCCCTCATCGCGTGGTCCGCCTGCACGCTGGCCACCGGCTTCATCCACAATTATGGCGGCGCTATCGCGTGCCGCATGCTGCTCGGGGCGTGCGAGGCCGGCGTGAGCCCCAGCTTTGCCTACATCTTCTCGACCATCTATGACCGGTCCTCGACGGCGAAGCGGATTGCCATGGGGAACATCTGTAACACAGTAGCCGGCGCCTTTGGTGGCTTGTTTGCGTACGGGATTCAGATGATGGGCAGGCAGCGGGGGATTGCAGGTGTGATGTTTTCTCTATCATTTTCTTGGGTCGATGCTTGAACGATGCCGAGATGTGCTGACCGAAGGTGTTCCACCATAGCTTGGAGATGGCTGTTCATCATTGAAGGATCCGTCACACTGGTTGCCGGTGGAATCGGCTGGTTGTTTCTACCGTCGTCCCCTGAGACGGCTTGGTACCTGACAAAGGAAGAAAAGCACGCGATGGTGCTGAGGAAGCAGAGGAACGCGGCCTACAGGGGCGAAGATGGGCTTGACAAGAAGTGGATCAAGGTTGCCTTTAAGGACCCCTTCATCTACGTCGCGGGCGCGACCTTCTTCACGTCGTCCGTTGCCATCACGGGGCTCACCATCTTCCTGCAAACCATCATCAAGGGTCTCGGGTGCGTTCATGTATCTCTTACAGGATGGTTTTGCTGCTAACAGGGGCGACTCTCAGGTACGAATCGCTCAAGGTCAACTACATGACAATCCCCGTGTACGTTGCCGGAGCTATATCCCTCCTAGCCCAGGCCTACTACTCGGACAAGGTCCACAGGCGAGCTTCGTTCCTCGTGGGCTCCGCCGTGCCCGTAGCGGCCGGTTACTTGATCTGCGTCGGCACATCAAACGCCGCAGCCGGGTACTTTGGCATGTTCCTTCTGGCCAGTGGTGAATTGCCGCTTGCCAGCGTTGCTAGTTAGAGAAAAGAGGCTGATGTCGTACAGGTGCTACACGATCTCGACAATTGTGGTCACATGGGTGGCCACGAATCTGATGCCGGACTCCAAGCGCAGCGTCGCGCTGCCGGTTTTCTACTCCATCGGCAACATGTCGGGCTTGGTGTCGTCGCAGCTGTACCCGACGTACCACGCCCCGCGCTACGTCATGGGCAACGCGCTGTCCGCCGGGCTGGAGGTCGTCTTTGTGGGTTTCGTGGTCGCTGCCTGGCTATTGCTGAGGAGGAGGAACGCCGAAAAGGACAGGCTCGCGGCCGAGGGGGCAACTACGAATGGCTTGGAGGGTGATATGGCTCTGGGGTTCAAGTACTGTCTGTGATTCCCGTCGGGAACTATTATTTCACATCCAAAGCTAAATATCCCGACTGCCATAAGCAGCAATAATGACGGGCAGTAGTGATGATGAGAGCCAATAGTAATACCATAGTAATGACAGACGACAGCGATAATGACGGATAACAATAATAGTACAGGACAGCAATAACAGTGGTTAGCTGGAATAGATAAAGGGGATGTGGAATACTCAACCTACGGGTGCGGAATAAAAGGCCCCTTTCCGTCGTGGTGAGGAGGTACAGGTCATGATAGTACTGCGTCTCGAATGCATCGCTGGATGGTGGGAAGGTAGAAGCCAATGACAAGATTCCGCTCTTATCGCTGCAATGCACAACATGCATGATGCACCCAAAGAAGCAAGGGTACCTCGTATCACTTGAACTCGTGATGAAATCGACATGTGGCATCTGTGGTTGATCTGTGGTTGACTGCTGTTCCAAACATTGAAATAGAACTCAGCCGGAACATAAAACGTGCCAGATTCCAGTCATCACAAGATGGAAGCAGATTTCGCGTAAAACAATGTCGAGGAGGTAGTTGTTCCCTTCTTGTGACGTTACAACTCGGAGTCATTCACATAGCTAGCTATATTTATTAACTGGAGCAATGCATTTATGCAATAATCCCATATTCTGCTCAGGTAAGGATAGATACATGGGTCTACGGACATGGGTGCCTCTTTCCTCATTGACCTTTTGCACCCAGTGCGTCATTCTGGATAATTTGCATTCAACTCGACCAAGTATTCCGCAGTTCTCACCAAAATGGCCAATGAGTTTGAACTTTTCACATCACTTCGATTTGATCCCCATTTTCTGGGCGTTCCCAAAAGACGCCTAGCAAATGCAGGATGGAACTCCAAAATGACCTCCCCGTACTACATGCTCGACTTCCACCGGGATAGGATGCTACGGGCTGCTACCCACTGGAACTGGGCCCCGGCCATTGAAGCGATCTCCGGAGAGAACGGAATGCAGAATCTTGTCGACGCGATTGAGGCTTTCCTTGCCCAGCACGGCAAGGAGACTCCGCTAAGAGTGAAGGTCTTGCTAACGGCGGATGGTAAGCTGAGCTGTGAGGCTTCAGAAGTGCCCAAGGTGCCGTTGGAGAACCTCTTCCCTGAAAGGCTTCCGCCTCCGGGGAGCTTCAGAGAAGCCGGCGACCCCTCGGAAGAACCCCTCATAGAGGTGTTCATCGACGGAATCGAGACTCCGCAGTCGGAATACACCCACTTCAAGACCACAAAGCGGGCCATGTACGACACGGCCCGGGGCCGCGCGAGCATCGCTCCGACGGACCGTAAGGAAGTTCTGCTTGTGAACTCTCGAAACGGCACCATTATGGAAGGCAGCTTGACAACGCCATTCTTCTGGAAGGGTGGTCGTTGGGTTACGCCACCTGTTACTGCCCGATTTGACCCCGAAAATGGGAGCGGTGGTCAAGACGGCACCACGCGTAGATGGGCGCTTGAGAGGTGAGTCTGGAGAGAGGTGCGAATGATTTGTTTGAACGAAGTACTGATAAGCTGTTCGTCCAGGAACCTCGCCGTCGAGGAAGATGTCAAAGCAGACAGCCTAGTGGACGGCGAGCCGTGCTGGGTTAGCAACGGCGTCCGTGGCTTTACTTTTGGCAAGATCCGCCTGAGCGCGGCGTGATTCTCGCGTCCGGGAGGCGTTGTGGCGCCAATGAAGCGATGAAGCGATGGGTTCATCAACACGGCCTGTTGCGAGTAATTTCGAATGCTATTTCGAACAGCCATGACAGTGCAGACATTTCAGATCCATGAGCACACACGTGCGAATTCGTGCTTCCTACGAGACAACCATGCAATCACATCTGGACGGTATAAGGCCAGAACTGAATGCAGATATCCACCACCCCATGGCGAGATTCGCATTGCAAAGCCCAAATCCTGGCACCACGAAGCACTATTCCGAAGCCTCGTTTGCTTCACGGCCGCCATGTCGTGCTGCTTGGCAGGGTATCCAGGAATCTGGAGGCGATCGCCGCCAAGACGGGACATGGCCCGCTAAGCGGATCCCTGTTCTGGAACTACCGTGCGGCGTCCGTTACATCATTCAGTTGGCGGGGGAGTCCTCATAAACCCACGACCGGTTGTTCTACAAACCAGCTTGCCGGCCAGTCTTTTTCGGGGAAGCTGGGACCTCTAACTCAGTCTGGTTGGCATGTGACAAACTCACGTTTCAATTTAGGCGGTTCCTTTGGCCGCACTTCTGCTTTTCCTTGTAGTGACGAACAGTCCGACGTCTGGGTGGCCGAAGCTCGCACGCGTGTGTGTTATAATCTCGCTAGCCAGAAGCTCAGAGATGGCTCGGTAGCCCGAAAACCGTCTATTTCCGCTCGTTCTCTATCGAGTTGTCTTTGCCCTCGCCAAAACCGACTCGGTCAAGTCTCCACCAGCGCCCGGAGACCCTAACCAGCTTCCTCTTCTGGCTGGACCGAGGCCATTTCCCCTCTGCTCTACTCCTCATCAGAATCCAGGGCACGGGCGAAAGGTCCGAATGCGCTGTCACGAAAGCTCCGTTTCAAGCTTGCAGTTGCACTGCCCCACACCCCGTGCCTTGCTCGCTGTCATACTTGAATTCATGCCGGCATGAAGCTCTTTCTCCAGTGACGAAACATCCAATCTCGACTTCCACTGGGCCAGCTGAGCCGCCGACAGCGTTCACTGGGCTGGGGTATAAGTCAAGTTTGGGCGCTGCATGATTTCCCTCGTCAACCATATTGTACCAGTGTCTCATCATCTCCAACGAGCAGGTTTTCGAGCGAAACCCTCGTCCTCTCGTAGCCAGTCAACTGAATTTGACAGTTCGAGTGGGTGCCGACATCCGAACAGTCAGTCTAGTTGCTTCTTACCTGAACAGGCAGGTATTAAACCAGCCCAACGAAACGACCAGGCAGCTCGCAACTCAAACTCTACAACTCATCCCGCACCACACATTCTCGTCCCGAATCTGAATCGACCTACATGCAAACATTCCGGAAACATCATGGAGGCGTTTTTGCAGACTCAATCCAAGTTCAAACAGGACAAGGGTCTTGCCAAGATTCCGGCTATTGTCAACCGGAACTACAAGCGCCACGGAACGAAGTCCTACGTCCACTTGCTGAACAAGTATAAGTTCGAGCCCACAAAAGCCGGCCCCTATGTTCAAACAAGGAGAATGGCTCAGAGGGGTCTTGCAGCTCCCGGCTTCAACAGAGCAGTTGGCGGCCGTGTCTCGATGACTAAAGTCTTAACGAAGAAGACGGGCTCGGACGAGAGCGGTGAGGTCACGGCCGAGGATCAACAGTATGATTCTATGTACCTCTGCGAGGTGACCATCGGTACACCCCCGCAAAAGTTCAAGCTAGATTTTGACACAGGCTCTTCAGATCTCTGGGTATTTCGAGAGTGCACCTCCAGTCGAAGCTATCATCACTAACAACACACCAGGTCTTCTCCACAGAACTCGACAGCTCCCTACAGTCCAACCACAATGTCTTTGACCCGTCCAAGTCATCAACCTTCAAGAAGCTAGACGACCGCACCTGGAAAATCTCGTACGGGGACGGCAGCTCCGCCTCCGGTGACTGCGGCACAGACAACCTCGTTCTCGGCGGACTGACCGTCGAGGGTCAGGTCATAGAGCTCGCGCAGCAGCTTGCGCCGCAGTTTTCCCAAGGCGCCGGAGACGGGCTGCTCGGGCTGGCCTTCAGCTCTATCAACACCGTCCACCGCGATGGAAGCTTCCGTGATCCGCAGAAGACGCCTGTCGACAACATGATTGCGCAGAAGAACATTCCCCAGGGCGCCGAGCTCTTCACGTGTGCGCTTCACAGCGAGCGGGACGAGGGCAAACCACGGTCGTTTTACACGTTCGGATGGATCGACACAGACCTTGTAAAGGAGTCTGGGGAAGAGATTCACTGGGCGGACATCGACAGCTCGAGTGGCTTCTGGATGTTTGCATCTGAGAACATGAGTGTTAATGGGAAGGCAGTAGGCAAAGGGGGGAACAAGGCCATCGCGGACACGGGCACGACGCTGGCGCTCGTGTCGGACGACGTCTGCGAGGCACTGTACGCCGCCATTCCAGGCTCCAAGTACGACGAGCAGAGCCAGGGCTACGTATTCCCCACATCTACCAAGATTGACGACCTGCCCGAGTTCAAGGTTGCTGTTGGCGACAAGCAGTTCGTGATCCAAAAGGAGGACTTGGCGTTTGCACCTGCCGGAGACGGGTTTTGGTACGGAGGCGTTCAATCGCGAGGATCTAACGAGTTTGATATCCTCGGCGACGCCTTTTTGAAGTCCATCTACGCGGTAGGTTGCGGTGTCTTCCTTAGGCTACGCGGTGAAGGCTAACAGTTTCTAGATTTGGGATCAGGGGAACACGAGGTTCGGGTGCGTTCCGAAGATTGAGAAGACGCAGAAACGGGAAGTCCCTTCGAGCTCCAGCTAAGTTGGGAGCCTATTCGACAGTGTTTAGTCTCTGTGTTGGTATAGAGTGCTGCTCTAGCTGGTCTAGGAAGTATCGAAATAATATCATGGAAACGAGAACAATGATGTAAAAACTAGAACGGGACGCAGTATAGGCGTGAAGTGATGGCTCAAGCTAACTCCGTGTCTACCAGTAGCAAGAAAACCGAGCTGACCAGGGGTCTAAGTTCAGTACCGCCATGTCAACCAAGAGTGAAGATTAGCTGAGATCGATCTCGTGCTCCCTGTCCAGTGAGATCATGTAACTTTGATCGATCGGCGGCCTGATTTGACACTATCTGCTGGCTTTCAAGTATTCGGATGAACTAGGTCCTTCGGGGACTGCCATGTCTTCGGCTCTGAGGAGACCTCTCATTCGGCGACGACTTCAGGACGTGAACTAGCCAGACTGTATCCGAATTCGTAGTTGGTTGTCACTCATAGGCCCATTCTTGACAGGGAGTGTCGTCTGGTCTAAGATCGGCCAACTTGGATCACTAGGCGCGGTACGAAGTGAATGGAACCAAGCGCCATGGTCCTCGATGGCCAAGTGGACAATCATTTCCAAGGGATCTACAGATGGGCTGGATTTTTATGATGGGCGTTATCGACGGCACTTGGCACGGAGAACACTCCGCCCCGTCCACAAGCTCGTTGACCCTGACTCGGAAGATACACGTCGTGATGTTGACCAGGATCACCGCTTTGGTGTGCTGTCGTGTGGTTGAGGAGTAGTGCTACATAAGACGGCCGTCAGGCAGCTTCGGTTTCCGTCTCGTAGCGCACGGCACCGGCCTCTTTAGGCTTTTCTTCCCTGGCCCTAAACCACTTGCTATTCCCGTTGTCATCCCATCCCGGGATCGGGGGACAGGGGCGCGCACGACAGGTAGAGTTTGATGAGGAGCGCAGCCAGATCCTGGACGCGTCCCAGCGTTTCGCGAAACTTGAAACGGTGAGCCGGCAACTCCCTCCACCTGCGTAAATCACTATTTCTCGTGACGGCTATCGATGATGAGCGATATGCTTGGCTTCGTTCTGCTGCAGCGTACTTATCACGTAAGGTGGTGCAGGAGCAGGCAGGTTTACCTGAGGTGGGTGTAGTCAGGTACGTACACAGTAGAAGAAGCAGTCGACGAAACATATCCCCAAAGCGGGTCTGTCGAAGCTCCGTGACGACATCGGATTGGTGGAGAGCACCGGTCAGTTATTATTGGAGGCCGAAGGTGACATGGAGTGCGGTGCTTCAGGAGGTGGAGGAGGGACTTTCAGCGGGCGAGGACCCCCCCAGCGGGCAGGTCCAGCAGGGGACATAGGCACCTGAAGGACGGAACAGCTTGGGCTAGGCCCTCGAGGACGGCCTAACACAGCGTGGCACGTCCGGCATGCCGGTCCCAAAGGTGCGACCCTACTGGCTGAGAGGGGAAGCCTGGTACTTTTTTTTTTTAATGGACGTTCTTTTTTTCCCTCTCCCGTTCTTGCTGCTGGGGAACACGGACACCCAACAAACTCGAGGAAGCACAGCCAGCGCAGCGGCCGTCGGGCAGCCCAGCCAGTCAGCCGGTCAGTCAGCAGCTGCCCGAGTTGCAGAAAGAATCAAAGAGATGATAAAAATGAAAAATAGCACGACGCGCCGACCTACAGGTGGCCGTCCACTTTCCAGCGAACTCCGTGTGCGCGAGCGTGTTATGTGTATGATGATAGTATTAGTAGTAGGTGTGTGCGTTGCTTGTGCTGTTTGTGTACGTACCTTTTTTTTTTTTTTAATACTACCGGTATGTACACACACACGCCTGGACCCCAGCGTCCGTCCGTCGCCCGCCGCCGCCGCCTGCTGGCTCCACGTCTGGTTTTTGCTGGTCGGGTCTTGGTCTTGTTCGTCTGGCCGAAAGTAATTCCTCCCTTCCCTTCCATCATCACCATCTCCACCCCTGCGACTCCTCCTCGCACCCAAGCCCTCTCCCTCCTTTCCTCCTCCTCTTTTTTTAGACTCGCACCCTTCATCTGCTCTTTCATTAGAAGCAGAGAGGTCAGAGGAGACAACCTGGGTCCAGCATAGCCCGTGTATTGCATTGCGTCCCCCCTCGCTCTGCAAAAACACAACTCGACAAGCTGTGCTCCTGCTGCCGTTGCTGTTGCTATCGCCGCCAACAGCTTCGACACAGTCACAGTCACGGCTGTTGCATCGCCGCTTCCGCCGCTGTATTTTACTTTTAATACGCCTCTCCGGCCATCTGTTTGTCACTGTCGCCCTCATTCTTTGCCAACCGCAGGGCGGTACTTGCTTTTCCCCTCTCTTTTTCCGTCACGATATCTGGCAAGCATCGCATGATTGTACCGACATTATCCCGCCGCTCTTCCTCCGCTCCTTGAGCCTGCCGTGCTCGTCAATCTGGGCATCGCCCCTGCCACACCACATCCGAGACCCCCGACAAGAGGCGCAGATAGCTCCTACCAAGCTTCGCAATGGCGGCCCCTCGACGCAGAAAGATTGGTCATCGACGACGCATCGAGGATGAGGAAGACGGAGAAGGTGGCCCCGACCAGCTCGATCTCGATGACGACTCCATGACCGAGGGTTCCATCATTAGCGACGACCACGACCATGGCAACGACAGCGACACGAGCAACATCGACGAGGCCTCCCCCATCACGCCGAACCTGAGGAAGTCGGCCGGGAACGGAAATTCGAAGCCTGCTCACCGGAACGCACCCGCTGCTGCCGTCGCCTCCGAGACGAATAACAAGCTCGTTTCCGATGCCGAAGACCTTCTCCAGGGGCTCTCCGTCAACGACCGTTCCGAGCCCGCTCGGGACGTCCATCTCGACGAAGAGGACGGTGCTGCGTCACCCCCCAAGCCCTCTGCCCCTCTCGTCGTGAGCTCCTCGTCCCGCCCCACCGAGCCCGTCGGCGAACGTCGTCGCCGGGAACACGAGGAATACAAGCGGAGAAGGGACGAAGATCCCAAATTCGTTCCCAACAGAGGAGCCTTCTTCATGCACGACCACCGTCATGCCGGACCGTCTGCTAACGGATTCCGGCCTTTCGGCAGAGGCCGCGGGCGTGGCCGCGGCGGGGGCATCGGGGCCCCCTACGCACCGATGAAGTACGCACCTCAGCAGAAATCCTCTCGTCATCCTCAGGCTAACCCGCGCAGTCACCAACTACACAGCCCCCCCGATCCCCTGACAAGCGGCCAATGGGCGCACGATATGCACGAGGCCGTCGCCGAACCGCCGCCCTCGAGACAACCGAGGCACCTGCCCGAGGACGAAGGGCCCGCTAACGGCAACGGCCTCATCCCGACGTGCCCGCCCAACCCGACCCCGATCAACCGGACTCTGTCTACCGAAAAGCACACCGGCAGTTTGCCGGTCAGGGTCTCTCTTCCCGTGGTGGGCAAGGGTCCCGTTGTGTTCAGCATGCAAGTCAAGCAGTACACGAAGCTCCCCGACCATCGCCCTCCCCTGCGTCGCGATAAGCCTGTCCGCATCTCACTTCCCGACCACCCGCTGAAGTACATCTTCCCCGCCGTCGACCGCTCCTTCATTTTCATCCCACGGGCCATGCGGCCGAACCAGCAGCGGACTCGGGGCAAGCCTCGCTCTGGCCTGGGTTCCATGGGAGGATTCTCCAGACGTACCAGCGTCTTTGGCGGAAGCTACTACGGCAGCGCCTACTCTCCGAGCGTGGGCCTCAGTCGGCGGTCCTCGCTGGCTCCAGATGGAAGGGACTACATGTTCTCGCCTACTGCATCTGTCATTTCACGGCCTGCGGTTCCTCTCGAAAACCCTCGGCCTGTTGTCCGGCTGCCGCCTGCGCACCACCCCATGCAGCCCTTCGGTGGGCCAGAGGGGGCTCCCATGCACCCGAACGAGACTTCCATCAACGACTTGCCGCAGCCGCAGACGCACCCGTTGCCACAGAAGCCTGCATTCCAGGAAAACCGGCCCAACCAGATTCCCATGCACCAGCCTCGCCCGCAGAAGGCCGTGTCGGTCACTAACATTGAATCGCCGACCCTCAACCAGGGTCCGCCGGCCTTCCAGCAAGCCTTCCACCAGCAGGTTCCTCTGCAGGTTTCCAACGGCCTCCCTCAGGAAGCCCACTCACGGCAGCCTTCGTACCCCACGCAGCACTCCACCGGGACACCTCTGTCTCAGATCCCCGAACGGGCGATTCACGCTGCTCCGTTCCAACCGAACTACCCGCCCCAGCAAAACTTCTACAATCAGCCCTACCCTATGATGCAGCCTCAACAGCCTTACTATTATCCTGGACAGTATGGTGGCAACAACGTTGGTCCGTCGGCCACGGCCCCGTCCTTCGTTCCCTCGACACAGCAGCCGGACCCCGCCGCGGCGCAGGCAAACGCACAAGGTCCAAACCTCGTCGCCCAGGAAGTGAACGGCATGGTGTATTACTACGACGCGGCCCAGCTTCAGCCGCCGATGAACACATACCAGGGATACCAGCCTCCTCCGCAGTTCGGCCCTGGTATTGGCGGCATGGGCGGAATCACGCCGAGTCCGGATGGTTTCTACTACCCGCAAACTGCCCCCGGTATGATGTACTACTCACAGTAGGATGGTTGGCAGCTACTCCCGAACTTGGTTCCGCTCCCCGGACCGCCTTCTCCATAATCGTTGTAATTCTCATTGTCGGCTTTTCTGGTTGTCGCTATACCCTCTTCTCGTCGGACGGCTGGACGGGGGCAAGGGGGCGGGAGGAATTTCAAAAAGCAATGGGTGTTGCGAAACTCTACATGGTTATTCTAGTATTGCTAGTATTTGGGCGCTTTTGATCGGCGGAGAGGTGCAACCTTTTTTTTTTTTGGCTTGGACGGGACGTGATCTCATGCCTCCGTCGCCCTCTCACACTCTTTTCCTGCCTCGATACGTTCGCAAGTACCTGAAGGGGAGGAACGCAGTGTGGAGGCATCGGCAGACGATGAATTTGGAGGGAAAGGGAACGGACGGACGGGTCGACGACAACCGCGTGGGAAATACCCCGACGCGTTCACGCAGCCTATTCACCTTTTTTTTCTCGAATTCAAGAAGTTCCTCCCACTCTCACAGCAAACCCTTACGACACCCGTGCCCGGGTCTCTTCTGCCGCTGTCACTTCACAAGTTGGCGTTGCGCGATCTTGATTCATGATGTGGAGGTGGAAGTTCTGCTTGCTTGATATTCGTTTTTCGTCGAGTCTTTTCGAGCGTCTACACGAGTCTTTTTCTTACGGGGATGATTGGAGGCGAAGGCGATGAAGTGTGGGAAATCTATGTTCTTTTGTTGAGGATCATCTAGACGTTCTTTTGCTGTTTCTACTGCTCAATGCTTTACTATCAGCTCAGGGGCGGGTGTGTTCATACATCCGTCTCTTGCCCCGTTATTTGCGTCTCTTTTTGTATGTCTTCCGTGTTACTTGTCATGACCACACGATGCCTAGACTTTTCTTTTTGTTATCGTTTTCTACCCACTATCCCTTTACCCCCTTTTCCGCCTTTTGAGGTCTAGGTTTTGCGCAGCGAGGGAAATATTACCATTGGAAAGAAAAAAAAGTTTTCATATCTGTTAGGATGGGGGATGGATGTTTGAGAAAAGGGGGGTAAGGAGAAGAGTAAGAAAGAGAGGGGGTAGGGAGATGAGAGATGAGGAAGCCGAGGGACAGGGGGAGGACTTGATGTAGATATTTGGTCTATCGGCCTCTTTTTTTATTATTCCTTCTTTTACGGCCGAAGACCGCTCCCCCCTCCCGCACCCTCCTCCCTTGTCTTGCTCGTGCCTATGTTTGATGGATGATCGAATTTCGCTCTTCTACTTGTCTGTTTGCGTGTGACGGCGGACTGAGGGGGCAGCGGTATGTGGTGATGAGGAGTTTTTTTTCATATTCTATCTCGCTCTTAGAAATGGAATGTTTTTATTATGACAAGTTAGAACTCAGCCATCGCGTCCGGATACAAGGGGTGCGGCACGACGTTCGCCAGCACCCTGTTCAGTCCGATCAGCCACAGGCCGTAGTCCGGGCGGTCCTCGAAGCTCCAGTCGGAGGCGGACATCACCTCGTCGATCTCGCGCCCGACGCCGGTGACCTTCAGTATCTTTGCGATTTGGTAGTGCGTTCTGAAAAGTTCTGGTTCGGGGAGCGGCAGCTGAGGATTCTCATCGTCGTCAGAAAGAGAAGAAACCAGAGTCATGACTTCACGGTGTCCCTCGGGGGGTACGTCGCCAAATGCACCAGACAGCATTTTCTCAATCTTGTACCGGTTCGGCGCGCCGGTATCTTCCAGGGGATTGAACGCTATGTCATGGTCGTCGAAGAAGTATCGGGTCGAGATGGCGAACGTGACCAGATTCGCGTGCTGTTCGAGGCTATCCTCGTCTGGTCCGACTTTCCCCTTTAAGCCGGGGAAGTACCGCCACAAGGCGAACCAGATATCTTCCAGCGCTTGTTTGTCGCGCGAACTGTTTGTTGGAAAGTGCGCCAGCGCTGCCGGGAGTAGATGGCAGAGCTCCGCGACGCCGACGAGGCTGCTGCCCGGGACGACGAGGCGGGCTTTCGCGCAGCGGAAGTCGATGTGGTGGCAGTACGCGCAGCGATAGCTGTCGCGGCGGAGGCACTCCTGCTTGAGGGTCTCTTGCTGCTGGATTCTGGCAATGGCAGCCGGGTAGTTCTCGGGCGAGGACGGATTTGGTGGGCCGGGTTTGACGGCGCGAGGAGCTTCACTGGATTATTCGTTAGCCGTAGGTCTAGATATTCTCAGATTGGGTATAGTTACTGACTGGGTTTGAGTACGGTATCAGTCAGATATTGTTGGAATAAGCCCATCTTCGCGAGATCTTTGCCGATGGTCTTGACGTCGGTCATCAGCGCGACCGCTCCTTCCCTGGAGAGCGTCTCCCGGAAGGCTTTGATGACCTCGAAAGCGTCATTACCTGAAGACGAGACCAAAGACTCGAGGATCCTGTCGGTGATCTCCCAGAGATCAGAGTACCCGCTCTGGTCCGCCAGGGCGGACGATATCCGACTCTGGCATTCATCGTCCTGCAGTTCCTCGGCGAGGGGATGAGGGATGACGTTCTGCAGGACGGTTGATAATTCCGGGCCCTCGTGAAACATCATTTTTACGTCGTCTTCTGCGGTTTATTACCATGTAGAATCCACGATGGATAGTGAAGAATAGGGGAAGAGAAAAAAAGTATATTACTCTCTGGAAATTATTTCGCCAGATGGCATCAAACCCGACAGCCACACGGCGGGAGGCATCTCTATGGATACCCGTCTGGCCGCCGCAATACTTCAACAGCATGGCTAGGCCTTCGCATTAGCGATGCCGCGCCTCTCATGGCATAAACATGACAATGTGTTATATACAGAAGCCCCCCGTCGCGTGAACAAGAGAACGATTCAACACCTTTGGCAAACGTTCCAAACAGAGAACAGCTCCACCCATCTAGGGATAGATGGCTGTAGAAACATGTATTCAGGGCTGGAAATACCACGCTGATTGTACACCACCAGGGCCTGGGACATGAAGATCAAGAGGCTGAATCTTAAAAGGAACATTTTTTTCAGACTCCAGAATAAACGTCTGGCTTTCAACACTAGTATTGGCTTCCAATACAAGTTTTTCTTTCTTTCTTTCCATGTACCTCTTTCTTTTCCCCTTCAAAAGTATGCAGTGCACCTACAAGATGGTGAGGATATGAACCTTGAAAGTGCCACACGAAGGGGCCGAGGGCCCGCTTGGAGAAGCTAAAGTCAACAGCGTTTCTCGGCCAACTCCTGAGCGATACCGGGCAGTTTAAGGTCGATGGTTGAGAGGGTTCTAGAACATTCAACGCCGACGGGGGTGGTCGATGGCCTTTGAAAAACTGGCAGGTGCTCTTGGCTTGGATTGATGGCGATGGCTGTCCCGCCGTTATCCAAGGATGGAGAGAGAAGATCGCATCACAAGTCGATGGCGAGTTCACAAGCATCACAGAAGCTTGAAAAGAAGTCAGCGTAATATCTCGACGACTTGGGACTATCCAAAATTGTGTGGCGAGTGAGTGGGAGTATGTGCTGAACAGCCATGTTGTCCCGCCCTGCATACTCAACAGCGCTGACGAGATGGGTTTGTCGGCGTTCGACTAATGTCACTTTGGCCGAGATAGGGACAAATCTACTGCTGGCCTTGGAAAAAAAATATCAAGGAAAAGTTCAGGCGTCAGGGCACCAAGCCTCGGCCTGGCCCGAAGAGCCGTGCATGTCAAGCCATCTACGCCTCGCGATACCGGGCTGATGGACTTACGATGACGTAAACTATATAAAGGGGGCGTCGTCCATATAGTCTCCTTCTTCACGACGTGCGTGTACGAGTGCGCCATCTCGCCTGCATGGCGCTGAGACTTGCCGGTGGCTGGACCCTGAAGGGGACGCGCGAGTGGTGGCGGAGTGTCACTTGAAGCCATCGTGACGAGATTTGGGGAGAAACACCCAAGAGACACCAGGTCATCATCTGTCTTGTGATGTTCGATCTTTGTAAGGAATGTCGACATTCGCCTGTAAAGTTGACATGCCCGCAACAAATCTCTGCCCCAGTTCCAGATTTGTGGCATATTCCTAGCATGCGTGGATTGTTAAGACTGTGTGGTACTCATCAGTGACGCTTCTTGTCCAGGTGCCAAGAGGTTTGATTGTGGGGAAGCTTGACGACCGGACGTTGTCTCATCCAAGGGGCGTCTTGAGAAAGCGTGAGAATAACGATCAGAGCAACCAGCCCGCCAGGTTAGCACCAAGGTGACTGCTCGTGATAAGCCATGCTGAATGGTTTGATCGTCATCATGGGAACCATAACTGCTATCTGAAGGATCTGTCCAGAGCTGGCCCGCCATGACCAAGCCTGTTCTTCAGGACGCTTCTCATTATTTCCAGGCCGTGCGTGCATCATTAGAAGTATTTCCGAACTATGAGTTAGTAGTTGACTAACGGTGCAGGCAAGACATCGTATTCTCCCACTTTCGCCGCATGTAGTGCACGCAGAGATGCACGCCGAAGTGCGTAATCGGGATACGTACACCCTCCACCGTCCGTCTACGTACGACGTAGCCCATGAGTGTCGGCTTCGTAGTAGCCTATTTGCCTACCTAGTAATAGGAGCTTGATGCTTGTATCGGGCCAGGCACGAAGAACACGTGTTTGCGTGTTTGCGCGTTTGCGGTGGTAGTACTACCCATTTACGAAGGCCGGCGACCCCTCCTTTGCGAGCCTTGCATTCTGAAACAAGCCCGTCGTTTTCGACGTTTCCCCGTCTTTTCTTGTCCTCGGCCGATGAGAGGGGAGAGGAGAATATGACGTACCGCCCAAAGTCTGGACCATTCCCTTTGTTGGCAGCCTCGAAGTTCCGCAGCGCGTGGCCTGGTCTACCGCAGGCTTTCCGTCGACTCCCCGCCACATGGGACGACCGTGAAAGGATGATTTCAAAGCGAAAGCTTACACTGTCCGTGCCTCGCCTGACGTACTGTCCTGCCTACAAGATTGGATGGCTGAGGCTGCGACGGCGGGGTAAGGGAGCAGGAAAAGTATCCGGCAGAATCCCCAAGGTAGGGAGTGGTCGGCTTCGACATATCGAGCTTCGGGTCCGGGGAAGGATTCCTACTGCCCGCATTGCCCGTTGAGGAGACTCCGGTTAAGCGACCTTACCTTTGTGAATTAGTGTTCAAGCAGATCAGCATCTTGTCTCGAGATGTGGTGATTGGGGTACACTTTCTTGGCAGGACACCGTCCTGGCGAACTCTGATATGTAGGAGGAAAAAGGCGGGGGTTGAGTTCGCATGACTAGGAGCATGGGCTAAAAGTAGTGCGCGGCGTAGTGTTTGATACTGCTGTAGTATCCGCACTCTAGACACCACCCCCTTATTATGCCAGGTGGTGAGCACCGTGAGGTCGACGACAAGTCAGCATGCATGGCAGACACCGCTCTCGGACCTTGGCCTGGCTCTCTGAGCTCGTCCTTGTTATCCCCGCCATCTGTCGATCTGAACGAACCAACCACGCCAAACGCTAATTGCATCCTCACCGAGAGCTTCCCCACCTCTGGCGGAGCTCTGTCGTTGGTACGTAGTCGCCGCTGCTGTAAGTCTTTCTAGACGATGAGCTGTCGTGTCGGTCCTGCCTCTCTACGGTCGGTTTTCAGGTGCCTGTTCAGTGTAGAGGGACTTTTAAGCGCTCCCTTTGTTGATCCCACGGACGCTTGTCACAACAAGTGCGATGCGAGATTGGTGTTAGTCAGTTTGGTGGCCCGAGGCACGGATTGCATACCACGCAACATTCGGAAAGGAGAGGCGTTAGAGAGTAATGAAAGGGTACTGCTTTCTGCAGGGAAGAGTATGTATGGCGGTGCTGGCTGGCCTGGATCAGAAAGCCATGGTCAGCTGAGGTGCCGCAGCTTTTGGGAGCTGGCAGCTGCGAGCCATTGAGTTCACAGACTCTTTCTTGATCTGCGACGGATGAAAGGGCCATGCGAGCGAGTCAAGACTCGAGCCAGACTCGGCAGCCTTTTCCCGGCTTTCATGTTCGCTTGTAGCACTCTGCCCCGTCCCGTCCCTGGGAGGCTCTCCACTGGCTCCGGGAAGTCCACGGAGGCCGCAGGATTGCGTGCTGCTGATGCCTCCGCTGCGGGTTGTCTGCTGCGTGACTGAGTGCAGCATCTGTGTTAGTGGGTGGATACCGTGCCGACCGAGATAGGAAGCGGCTCAGGTGACGAGCGAACGGACATTGATGACTCTCCGAGTCTCGTCAACAACCCGCCCCTCCCACGTCTTGCTCCGATCGAAGCCGCCCAGCCTGCCGGGCTCGCTAAGATCGGATGCGGTAGCGGGAACTGCATGAGGCTGGCGTTCTACAAAGCACATCGCCTCGTTCATCTCCGAGAGCCCGACTCAGATTTCTCTCTGCGGTGCACCGGTAGTTGCTGCATAGCTGCATGGCAGAAGGCGAGACTGCGCGAGACAACGCGTCGGCTGAGCAAACGCAGCACTGGACACCCCTGGGTGCTCCCTCTCCCTCTTGCAAGCATGGGGGCTGGGAGTCGGACAGGTCGGAGGTTGCGGTGCTGTCTCGCCGCCTAGGAGAGTGGCCGACTGGCCGACTGACCGGTTATGCAACTATGCAGCAAGCTGTTTTCTCGGGGACAGCGATGCGCTGCATAATTGCCCAGTACGGACGGCGGCGGCAAAGTCGGGAGGTCGAGCCAGCATGGTGACATGGCACGCCTGAACGCCAGATGCCATTGTGTGAGAGAGACAGGAAACCGTCGACCCAAAATTCAGGGGCCAAGGAGGCTCTTCCAACGAAGCCGCATGGCCCGGCGAACGAACCCCCCTATGGTGATCTACGTTATTGATTTTTTTGCATTATCGACGTGAGTAAACATAGGAACATGTTGCAGCGAGGTTCCAGTTCGCCTCATTCCGAGTCTTGTGTTTGCAGGGCAGGTCCCCGTCATGTGCCTGCCCAAGGGCGCTGCGGATGGCGTCTTATCCAGGGTAGAGGTCGAAAAGGGTAAGCAAATAGAGCCAAGCAGGGATGTGTGTAGGTGTGAATCTTGAAAACGACAGGGCCAGTAAGGACAGGGAAACGGAGGCGAAGGAAAGATAGCGGAGGATGCCAATCGAATGGAATAGTAATAGGAGCTGTTGTTCAGTGACGGTGCTCTTTGTCTGCCTGGCGAGGGCGAGAAGGTCCAAGAGGCGACATCTGTGACTCCGACATCTGTGACTCGAAGACGCCGTACCGGCTGTTGTTGCTGTTGTTCTCGATGTCATCGTCTTCTTCTCCAAAGCCGAGAAGGCGAAGAAAATTGTGGGAGGTTCCATTGCCTGAGTATCGAGGATTTGTCTTTCGTCTCTTTCTGACCGCTTCTTTCGAGCGTGTTCCATCGCGATTAATAACGGACAGAAGACAAGTACTTATTATTCAAGCGTTTGCCTCATCTTGTACCGACGGAATCTGGAGCTGAGCTGCCCTGGGCTGCCTGGAGGGAGGACTGATGACTGGTTTGGCCGGGAGGTTGCTTCGGTGGCCTGTCTCTGCCTGCGGTGACATGTGAGCAGGTTGTGATCCCCCAAAAGGCGGACGCGAATGGCGGACAGCGGGCAGCGGGCTGGTAATACTGCTAAGCAGAGACGGCGTGCGACTCGGGGTACGCTACGTCGACCTGACACTTGGACATGGACGCGGTTAGTGTAGTCTCGCCTGTCCTACGGCAGACGCTATCTCTGCAAGCGTACTGTTTCCCAGCCGTCCCCGCCCAGGCAAGGTCCCTTCGGAGCAGTTCGCAGCTTTCGCACTTTAGGTTGCCTTCTTGCCTTCCTCCTGCCTTCCGAGATGATGGTGGCCTGTTGGCCACAAGTATCTTTCCACCTGCTTGCTATGTCATTAGGTACTCAGGCAGATACTAAACAGCATGGAAGTACGTACGTAGGCAGGGAAAGCACCCACCAATCAAGGCACTTATCGAGCTACGCCCCACTGCTACCTAGGTATTCCAACACGTCTCGGTCTGCTATACACTACCTGGAGGTACATTGCATGTAGGTACCTACGGATAACAGGGCTCTAGGTACTCCCAGCCAACCAGACGCTGCTAGTGCCTCCTTTGCCTCTCTTTTCTTGCCTTGGGAAGGTACTTGGTAGGTGGTTCGAATCTCACCGTGTGCCGTCCCTCCCTTGCCTTAGCCCGCGACATGGGTTCCCCACCCACCGCCTTTCAGATCCACACCGTAATCGCTCTTCACTGTGGCCACGACCCTCAAGACCGCCAGTGACGCTACCACTTCCTGCCTACCTTAGGTACCTACCTAGGTACCTACCGTCCCGGTCCCCTTCGGCCTGAGGTGTTGCTCGCTGCTCGCCTTGCCGTGCCTTCCTATCCCATCATCCTCCCCCCTTCTGGCCACCATGGTTTCGGCCTCCCAGTTCACTTGTACATAAGTGGCTCCCTGTCCCCTCCCCGGTACCGAATTTCAAGTCACCTGCAGGACCTGTTTGTCGCTGCGTCCCGTCGTCCCCCCCATCTCACCTCGCACGCAGTATCCGCACCGCAAATCGCACCAGTCGAGGTCGGCATCTTGACACCTTCCAGAGACAGAGACGCATCACCCGGCTAGCCTCCCCACCCGACGCCTCCACCTCCACCCTCCCAAGACCCCAAAGGCTCCTTCCTGTCTGCTCACCTCTCTTTCTCCACTTGACGACTGACACCCATCATCCTTTAAGTCACTTATCTCTCCCACCACACCGTCCCTCCGCCTGTCCAACTTCCCATCTTTCTCGGTTCCTCTACCCTTCGACGCTTTTGCGTACTTCTTTCTTTCACATCCATTGCCGACAATCCAGGATATACCACAGATCCATATCCGTCGACCTGAAATAGGATACGCCCTCGACCCCGACCGAGCGAGCCTTGTGCACCGTGCGTTGCCGCTCAGCCCGTGAAACACTTGCAGGAGCCGTCATCCCCTCCCCGCCGGCCGACCGCGAGCTACTCAGTCAATATCCAGGACAATTACGTCGACGTCTTTCAAGATGGCTTCCTCCAACACAACATCGCCAGACACCCAGGTCACCCTGAAGATCAACTTCGAGGGAATGACTCGTCGCCACAAGCTGCCTCTTCGTGACATGGGCCCCAGCACTCTTGAGGATAGAGTATGTCACACCCCCTTGCTTCTGCCCATCTCCTCAGCTTGATGGCTGCTTTTTTTGATGAACTGGCGAATACTTAGTTATTCGCCGTTGTGGGAAGCTTTGGCTGGTTGAGCCCTGGAATTGCTCGCTGGCTATTGCCCTATCTGTGGCTGAACCGTATTTGCTGACGCCTCATCGTACAGGTTCGCGCTCTCCTTGCGCTCACTCAGGACGACAATGTCGTCCTCGAGAGGTATTCTGACTCGGCTGGTTCGTACATCACCCTCGACAAGCAGAATGTCTCCGTGTACAAGCAACTCTACCGCGCCGCCAAGGCCAAGCAAAAGCTCAAGCTCCGTGTGACCAAGCTTAGCGAGGAGAAGAAGGCACCCAGGCCGGTTTCCGTCGAGGATGTCCCTGAGCCCAGCACTCCCGTCGCCGCCCCCAAGGTCGTGGGGCAGCCCGAGGCCCCCGCGAAGCAGCCGCTTGTCGACCTCAGCCAGGACGTTGAGCCTAAGAAGGAGCTTCCTACCAGCGACACTGGCCTCGATTTCGAGGCGTCTATTCTCGCCTCTCTTCTGAGAAGGCACGCCAAGATTAACGACGAGGGGGCGCCGGCAAACGCTGATATTCCCGTTTCAGAGGGCATCACTGCCCGCGATCAGTGGTTCGCCAACAACGCCTCTGGAGCCGATTCGACTACTCCCCGTCAACCTTCCCCTCCCACTCCTCCGCGTCTCTCTTGGGGAAGCTGCCCCGCTCTCGTTCCCAGCGCCAACTTCGCCGTTTGCTGCAACAGCTGTGACCTGACCGTTCCTGATGCGCACTACCATTGCTCTACATGCGATGACGGCGACTTTGATTTGTGCCAGAACTGCGTCGACCAGGGCATCACCTGCTACGGCGTCGACCATTGGCTTATTAAGAGGGTAGTCAAGAACGGCCAGATTGTCAACAGCACGACGGAGACTATTGCCCCTAAGAAGTCCAAGGCCAAGGCCACTGAGCCTGTCCGGGAAGCGATCAAGGTTCCGGAGCTCCCTCAACTGCTCCCCGAACTTCCCGAGAGAATCTTCCCCGTTTTCAGCAACGCCTTGTACAGCATGCGTACATGCAACTGCTGCGTGACCGAGCTTCCCGAGGCCAGTTTCCTGCACTGCACATCTTGCCCGGATTTCGACTTGTGCCACGCTTGCTTCGAGAAGGATTCTCACGGCCACAACCCCAAGCACCCCTTCGTTCCCGCCGTGGAGGGTGCCCATGTGCCCAGTCACGTTCAGGTCAAGCTTGCCCCTGGCCGCAACCAGAGCCACAACGCCATTTGCGACGGCTGCGACAAGTACATCGCTGGCGTCCGTCACAAGTGCCTTGACTGCCCCGACTGGGACTACTGCGCTGACTGTGTCGTGAACTCCAAGTTTGTTCACCCCAATCATCGTTTCGTGCCCATCTACGAGCCTCTCGAGGAGGTCCGCAGCCGCGCCGTCAGTCGCTCTGTTCACTTTGGCATCTGCTGCGACGGACCCTTGTGTGCCCGCGCGCACAATGCGCCCACCTACATCACGGGAATCCGCTACAAGTGCACCGTCTGCCACGACACGGACTTCTGTGCAAACTGCGAGGCGAGCCCCGCTAACCTTCACAACAAGACTCACCCTCTCGTCAAGTTCAAGACTCCTGTCCGTCACGTCACCGTCACCACCACCGGTGAACGTGGAGATGGTCAGCGCATGCAGCAGATGGGCGACCGTAACATCCGTCGCACAACATCTCGCTCGACCGAGACTACCGCTAACACCGCCGTTAACGCTGCCCAGCCGGTTGTTGAGGTGAAGCCCGAGGAACCCGCTGCCAAGGAGGAAGTTGTCGAGGAGAAGCCTGCGCCTGTTGATGAGGAGCCTACAGAGACCAAGACGGAAAATGTTGAAGAGGTCAAGGCGGAAACCAAGGAGGAAGTTGTCGAGAAGCCCGCTCCTCCTATTGCGGAGAAGCCCATCACTGAGCAGGATCTTGCGGCCGTCTTTGTCCGTGACACGGTTGCCGATGGCACCGTCCTCCCCCCCAACCATGTTTTTGAACAAACCTGGGTCCTTCGCAATGACGGCGAGGTTGCATGGCCCGCCGGATGCTCCGTCAAGTTTGTTGGCGGTGACTACATGGGTCACGTCGACTCGAACCATCCGGCGGGAATCTCTGAGCTGGTGTCCGCTTCTGAGTCTACCGTCTGCTATGCACCTCTCGCGCCGGGCCAGGAGTTCGCCTTCAACGTTCTTCTCCGCACTCCTGCTCGCGAGGGCAAGATCATCTCCTACTGGCGCCTGACGACCAAGGATGGACTCAAGTTCGGCCACAGGCTTTGGTGCGATGTCAGCGTCCAGGCCCCCAAGCCGGTCGTTGAAGAGCCCAAGGAGGAGCCCAAGGAAGTTGTTGCGGAGATGCAGAGCAGCAACATGATCTTCCCCAAATTGGAGAAGGAGTCTCCAGTCTCGAGCATTCACCAGGAGATCAAGTCCGAGGCTGCGCCCTCTTCCAGCTCTGAGTTGGGAGAATTTGAGGAGTGTGTCGTGGAGGACGAGTGGGAAGCTTCTGACGACGGCTTCATGACTGACGAGGAGTACGACATTCTGGATGCTTCCGACGAGGAGTTCCTCGAGGAGCAACAAAGGCGGCTCCGCAAGTAGGTCTGGCCAGCTCGTCTAGTTTATTCCCCACCGGATACGGAGTGAACGGTGCTCTGCTTGGGTTCACGGCTTTCCTTGCGTTTCTCATTTCCCAGGGCTATTAGGGTATTTGATTTGTACTGGGAGCGGTAACCGGCGAGGGCGACGCATCGAGTGACCATCGCCGGTGTAAACGTGGAGGACTGATTACATTTATCTCTCAGCTGTGGGTCGGTGAGACACTCGTTTGCCATAACGCTCTTCATGACAGATTACAGATTGGTACTTGTAGGTTTTAGGTAGCAATCGAGTGATTATCAAGTTACTGTTCCGACTCGCGTGTGTGTTGAGTAATAATGATGTCCGACCTTGGTCGGACGTTGACGACTTCATGTAGTAAATTCCTGTAGTAAATTGCATCCCAGAGTAGGTACGATACCTGGTCTTACACGCTGCACGTGGATATGGAGATGCATCGCGCGCAAGTCACTGCACCCCTGTCGAAAGCTCCAACGTACCGGTCCCGCTCAGCCCACCTGCGCTAGTGGCCGGCACCAATCATTGTTGGACCCCTGGACAAGGGGCTCGAACTGCAGACAACTTTTGGATAAAGTGTCCTCAAGACATGCATGCAGCTACTCCTCCCACTTCACGAAAGTTGCGCCGAGTACCCAATTTGACCAGTTTTCCAGGAGGCGAACTTTGACGACTCAACTCCTGGCAGCTCTATAGTCTATCTTTGAAGAAACACGGCAGCGAAGACGAGGCATGCGGTAACGGGACGAACATCTGACGGCGGGCACTTGCATCGAGCCGAGACAGGACACGAATCGAGGAATCGCAACTGTGTTGTGGCGCATTCGACCAAGACGAAATCAGGAGCGACGATAATCACTGATCACTCGTAATCTTGGAACAAAAGCAACGGGGCTATACACGAAAAGACCGGTCACCCATTCTGTCGACAGTCATGATGAACGGCTGGGACGAGAAGCACCACCTCGACGAGGATGCCTTCGGGGCGAAAGGAAGCATTGTCAGCGCTTTTGATGCCTTTCGTAAGTCGCTCGGCTCCGTTGTCTCTGAACCGTACAGAGGACCTGCGCAAAGGACGTAAATACTCGAAGTAATAGACAAAGGACTAACGAGGCCCTCGTCACAGCCAAGGCGAAACCGCAATATGTGACGCGCACGGCTGGCGGCGGCAAGTGGACGGTCGCCATGACAGTCATTTCTGTCTTCCTATTCTGGACCGAAGTCTCGCGCTGGTGGCGTGGTTCCGAGACGCACAACTTCGCTGTTGAGAAGGGCGTCGGGCACGAGATGCAAATCAACATGGACATTGTCGTGCGCATGCACTGCGACGACCTGCACATCAACGTGCAAGACGCCTCGGGCGACAGAATTCTCGCAGGAAACATGCTGAAGCGGGACAACACGAACTGGGCGCAGTGGGTGGACAACAAAGGCATCCACCGTCTGGGTAGGGACAGCTCCGGAAAGATTGTGACTGGTGCAGGATGGCAGGAGGAAGAGGGCTTCGGAGAGGAGCACGTCCACGATATTGTCGCCATGGGAAAGAAGAGGGCCAAGTGGGCGAAGACCCCGAGGCTTTGGGGCGAGGGCGACAGTTGCCGCGTCTACGGTAGCTTGGACGTGAACAGGGTGCAGGGCGACTTCCACATCACCGCCAGAGGTCACGGATACATGGACGGTTTCCAAGAACACCTCGACCACGCTGGTAAGTCTGGGCATTCAACTTGTAGCATCGTAACTTGACTGACGAGAGGACAGCTTTCAACTTTTCGCACATCATCTCGGAGTTGTCGTTTGGCCCCTTCTACCCCTCGCTCGTCAACCCTCTGGACCGCACGGTCAACCTTGCCCGCATCAACTTCCACAAGTTCCAGTACTACTTGTCTGTCGTGCCTACCGTCTACACCGTCGGCAAGTCGGCGTCGTCCTCCAACACGATATTCACGAACCAGTATGCCGTGACAGAACAGAGCAAAGAGACAGACGACCACAACATTCCCGGCATCTTCTTCAAGTACGACATTGAGCCCATCCTGCTGTCGGTGGAGGAATCCCGAGACAGCTTCTTGCAGTTCTTGATGAAGATTGTCAACGTTGTCAGCGGCGTACTTGTGGCCGGCCACTGGGGCTACACGCTCACTGAGTGGATCAAGGAGGTGAGAGGCAGGAGGAGAGAGCGCAATGAAGGCTTCATTGGCACCAAGAACTCGGAATACGACCAGTAGAGGAGCATTGGGTAGCGCAGGACGGATCAATGTGAGATATTGGAGTTACAAAGGCTATGTGTATAGATATGCATCTGGGATATGGGGAAGGAATTCTTTCATTGCAAGCATACAACTGAATGGTAAAAGGTTGACAATTACAGTTCCAATCGGTTTGGCATTTCGTGTCGTACGTACTGTCTCTATGATAGAGTGATTTCTACTAAGGCACAGGGATGCGGTTCGGCGTAGTGTCGCCGGTGCCGGTGCCGGCAGTGCAAGGATGGTTTGGGGTTGCCCCACAAAGGTGTAAAACTCCCCCAGACTTTCCAATCCGACATCGCCAATTTGCAATCCAAAAAATTCCACACCCCGCCACTACGACTCACACACAGTCTCGGGAGGGAGGTGCGCAGCGACAATGGCACCAATTGAGCTTGCCAGTCGAACTGGAGGCGCCGCGAGGGTATGTCTTCACTCTTGATCACCCTGATGCCGCAATGGCGGGACTGACACAATGGCAGCGGCTCCTTACGCGCACACGACCGTACCTTTCCGCCTCCTCGTGCCTGCCGGTCAGGAGAACCTTCGCGACGACGCAGGACATTGAGCAGCAAGATGCCGACATGCGCAAGCTTCTGCCCAAGTCTGTCAAGCCCGATACCTACCGCAAGCTCCACGACAACCTCCTCAAAGTCCGCCACGTCCTCGGACAGCAGCAGCGCCTCACCCTCGCCGAGAAGATCCTCTACAGCCATCTCGACAACCCCGAGGAGTCGCTCCTCACCAACACCGAGAATGGCCGCAACGTTCGAGGCACCGCGAACCTGAAGCTCAACCCGGACCGAGTCAACATGCAGGACGCCTCGGCGCAGATGGCCCTGCTGCAGTTCATGTCCTGCAACCTCGCACAGCCCGCCATCCCCGCCAGTATCCACTGTGACCACTTGATCGTGGGCTCCAAGGGCGCCGAGAGCGATCTCGTCGACGGAATCAGCGTGAACAAGGAGGTTTTCGACTTTTTGGAGTCCGCTGGACGCAAGTACGGAATGGACTTCTGGCCCCCCGGCGCAGGCATTATCCACCAGACTGTTCTGGAGGTGTACGCCCTGCCCGGTATCATGATGCTGGGTACCGACAGTCACAGCCCCAACGCTGGTGGTCTGTCGACCATCACCATTGGAGTCGGTGGCGCCGATGCCGTCGAGGCACTGGTCGGCGCTCCTTGGGAGCTGAAGGCCCCTCGCGTTCTGGGTGTCAAGCTGAGTGGCAAGCTGAACGACTGGGTCTCCCCCAAGGACGTCATCCTGAGCCTGGCTGGCAAGCTGACCGTGCGTGGAGGAACTGGTTTCATTGTCGAATACTTCGGCGAGGGCGTCGAGACGCTCAGCGCTACCGGCATGGCGACTATTTGCAACATGGGCGCCGAAGTCGGCGCCACGACTTCCATCTTCCCCTACACCAAGGCTTCCGAGCGCTACCTGCTCCAGACCCGCAGAGAGGCCCAGCACCGTGCCCTCGAGGGCTACAGGAACTGGGGAAGCTTCAACTTCAGAGCCGACGAGGGCGCCGAGTACGACCAGGTCATCGAGATCAACCTGTCGGAGCTGGAGCCCCACATCAACGGACCCTTCACCCCCGATTTGGCCACCCCCTTGTCCCAGTTCAAGTCCACCGTCCAGTCCGAGCAGTGGCCCGAGGCTCTGTCCGCCGGTCTCATCGGCAGCTGCACCAACAGCTCGTACGAGGATATGACTAAGGTCGAGAGCATGGTCAAGCAGGCCGAGAAGGCCGGCTTGAAGCCCAAGGCTCCCTTCTACATCACCCCCGGCAGTGAGCAGATCCGTGCTACTCTCGAGCGTGACGGTACCCTGCAGACCCTGGAGGGCGCTGGTGGCATCGTCCTTTCCAACGCTTGCGGTCCCTGCATCGGCCAGTGGAAGCGCCAAGACGACATTCCCAAGGGCGAGCTCAACGCCATTTTGACGTCGTACAACCGTAACTTCCGCGGTCGTAACGACGGCAACCCGGGCACCATGAACTTCCTCGCCTCCCCCGAGATCGTCACTGCCATGGCCTACGCCGGATCCACCACCTTCAACCCCATGACCGACAAGCTTCAGACCGCCGACGGCAAGGAGTTTCGCTTCGACCCCCCCAGGGGTCTCGAGAACCCCAAGACCCCGTTCGAGTCTGGCGTCGCCTCTCTCCAGTCCATCTCCCCCGAGAAGCCCAGCCCCGAGGTCAAGGTCGCCATCTCCCCGACCTCGGAGCGCCTGGCCTTCCTCGAGCCCTTCCCCCCCTTCCCCGAGGGCGACCTGAGCGGCCTCAAGGTCCTCGTCAAGGTCACCGGAAAGTGCACCACCGACACCATCTCCGCCGCCGGCCCCTGGCTCAAGTACAAGGGCCACCTGCCCAACATCAGCACCAACACCCTCAACACGGCCGTCAACCAGGAGACGGGCGAGGTCAACGCCGCCTATGACGTCGACGGCTCCAAGCACACCATCCCCGAGCTCGCGCAGCGCTGGAAGGAGCGCGGGCAGGAGTGGCTCGTCGTCGCCGAGCACAACTACGGCGAGGGCAGCGCCCGCGAGCACGCCGCCCTGCAGCCGCGCTACCTCGGCGCCCGCGTCGTCCTTACCAAGTCCTTCGCCCGCATCCATGAGACCAACCTCAAGAAGCAGGGCGTCGTGCCCCTGACGTTCGAGAACGAGGCCGACTACGACAAGATCGCCGCCTGCGACGAGGTCAGCACCGTCGGCCTGTACGAGATGCTCCAGAACGGAGGCAAGGGCAAGGTCGAGCTGCTCGTCAAGAAGAAGGACGGCTCCGAGGTCCGCATCCCCACGCTGCACGCCGTCACCAAGGACCAGGCCGGCTTCATCCTCGCCGGCAGCGCGCTGAGCATGCTCGCCAAGCGCAACCAGGCTTGAAAGTTTGAAAAAGACCTGAAAAAATCAACGACAATTGAAATGGTTCCAACGTAACCCTAACCCTTAGGGAGGCTGTTTTTGTCCATGTATGCGTGTCACTGGCGGGCTCTGATTTGCTTTTTTATGTTGACCCCTGTTGCTGCTCTCTGGGTTCTTCTTTTTTAATGGGTTTGGTTCTTGGGCGGAGAAAAAAGAAGACGCGAAGACAAAAATTGACGATTTGTATATACCTGCTGCAGAACAAACTTTTGATTGCTTCTACGAGCCTCGACAATAGCTATCCATGGCTGTTAGATTAGAAAAGCAATAGAAACAAACAGGGAGAAATGATTGAAAAGACAAAAAACAGTACACTCGTGGCTTGGAAGTGACGGCGATGTTCTAAAAGTTTGAAACGGACTTTGTTGGGTCTACCTATACGAAGGGAGGAGCGGTGCTGGTCCTACGACCGAGTAACCCCCTCTCCATCCTCTGTCATATGTGCATATGGTATCATCCCAACCACCGTATTAGAACTTCAAACATGGTCTTCTTTACAAGGCCCAGGTATCATGATGCAAGGAAACTCGAAAAAACGACAACCCCTGCCTCTCCAGAAAACATACCCGATGATAAAAAAAGGCAAAAACAAAGGCGGCCCGAGTCCTGAACTCCATGCTCTCCCACTCACTCCGTCTCTCCTCCTCCTCTGTCTCTCCGTCTCCCTGTCGTCTTCTCATGCATGTCGCCCCATATGTGCGTAACTCTTCTCGTCATAGTGGCCTCTTTCTCATGGCTCATCATGTACAAAGTCGCGTTGTTGCTTCTTCTCTCCCTAGGGGACGAGGCAGCATAGTAGTAAATATCTTCCTCCTGATGATCGAGTCTCGCGATGCTTCATGCTCTCTTAGCTCTCTTGTTGACAAACAAATGCTTCCACGGTCTGCCTTCGGCTATGAGCGAGGCGGCCTGTTTGTTGACCTCGTCGTTCAGCCTACGGTTCTTCCGCATCCATTCCACAGCCTTCATCCAGCTGGGATTATTGCGTACGTAGCGCGGGAGCTCCTCGTTCGGCACGTCGGCGAAGTCGAGGGGCCTGTGATGGGACCACGGCTCGGGCGGCCTGTGGTGAGGGCGTTTTCTGCCCTTTCTCGCGGCGGCAGCGGCCTCGTCCGCCAGCCGCTGCTTCCGCATCCGCTGGGCCGCCTTGCCAAAGTTGGCCTTGCGGCCGCCTCGCGCCTTGATCTCTTCCATCTTCCGCTCATACCACTCTTCCGAATGGTCGTGCGCCCAGTGGATTCGTGGATCAATGTGCATGTAGAGTACCTTCTCCGGCGCGACAGGTTGCTTCACTTCTGTGATAGGCCCAGGGCTCACACCGTGCGCAGGTACGAACACGCCCGGCGGAGGGCTGGAGGCGCCGGCTTGACTGTACAGGTTGATGTCGAACGTGGCAGCGTCAAAACTATGTGTGCCGTTGGTCAGGCCGTTCAGGATAGACGTCCGTGTGGGATAAGCGTACGCTACAGCTGCGTGTGGTTGGCGGTGGTCTTGCTCGATTGTGGGAAGCACAACGCCGTTTCCGAGTTGTGGGCCTTCGAAATTTAGACTTGGGACCGTGTTGCGGGTAGGGAAGTACCCATCCTGGTTGTAGCCATTTGCTTGAATGCCGCCATTGACCAGGTCCGTCCGTGCCGTTTGGGGTTCCTTCACAGCACCAAACTCCCCCGCGACTCCGGTATACAAACCCTGGCCATTCACGGCGATTTGCGTTGAGGCCATGGGTTGTGTTACTATATCCTCGTCGTCCTCATCGTCCTCATCATCCTCATCGTCTCCATCGTGTCCACCGTGGTCGTTGGAATCGAATGATGAAGTCGACGCAGAAATCGAGCTCGAGCTGTCAGCTCTTCTGCGTTTGTATGATGGTACTGGGGGTGCCGTCTTAATGCGCGTTGGCGGTCCCCATCCGGCTCTGACAACTGATAGCGATCGGAAATCTCTGCCCTTGGGTAGACCAGTCGAATTGTTCATGGGGTTGGCCGCCTCTTTAGTTCTGCTCCGCCGGCCGGCAGCACCCAATTGCGAGGGGGAGCCAGGGTCTGCAGAGGCACCGGTGTCCATATCGTACTGTGTTACCGGCTGGGCTTCTTCATCCGGATAATCCTCTACTGTGGCCCTGTGCTGGCCCTGGCCATTCATGCCAAGTTTGGCATCTAGCTGTACTCCATTTTGAGCCGTTTTGCCCAGCAGCGCAGAATTTGGCCGTTTCGGAGACTGTAAGGGCGGCCTAGAAGTACGGCAAAGTCGTGATTCCGATTGAAGCCTTGATTTCGATGGAGAAGATTTCGATGCAGAAGGTCCTTGAAAAGGGTTGGAGGGCACAGTTCTCGGTTCCGCCGAGGTCATCTCCGCACGGTTCTTGGACAGACCATTGGACGAAATTGATTTCCTAGCTGTCAATCCGTGTTTGATCTGAAGGTCTGGTGGAAGATTGGTGTTCCTGGGTATTGAGCGTAGAGTCGAGCTCATGCCTGTTCCTGCTGTCCCTTGACCATATGTCTCACGCCCATCTCGAGAAGATTCGCCCTTGGCATAACTTTGAGAGACCTGAGAGTCACGGCTCACGACATTCGCAGATGGAATCGGGAAGACCGAAGGGCTGCGACTGTCTGAGTGCATTCGTCGGGGTCCATTGCGGTTAAAAAGGCCGTCATGTAGCAGGCATTTCTCGCTGTCCTTGTTCAAGACTACTGATCTGCACCCAGGGGATGTACACCGCCGGGTTTTGTGGTCGGGATCAGCCATTTCCACAAAGCCCCCCCAAGGCAGTGTCGAATGCGCCCAGAGGTTTGAATCGGGTCCCCAGCAGTAGTTCGGTCATAAAGTGTCGTGAGATACCGACCTGGAATCATGATCCGAAAGCCTGAAATGAAACGGACAAATGCGCATGCCGAAGGGCCTGACAACGGTCGGCAGTCAAGACCGAAGGCCGCTAGAGATGTGTCAGCAGCGAAAGGTGAAGAGGCGGAAAGAGAGAGTAAGAGACGAAAACAGAAGGTGAAGACAGTAACCGCGCTCAGGTCTTTTCAGTTTCTTAGTGGTCTTCATATCGGGGATCGCAGCGGTTTCGGAGTCTTGTCTTGAACCCTCCTGTTTGCCTCGGCCTTTGGTCCAACTCCGTCGAAGCAGCCAGAAGCTGGACTCCAAATGAGGCTCTTCTCATGTCGTTCCTCGTCACGAAAAGCATGAGGCTGTGGAATTGGCGAAGCCACATGCAACGCGCAGTACTTCGGCGAGCGAAGATGTTGCGGGGACGAAGACGTGGCTTACTCCTAAGAGCGAACCATGCGCTGGGAACAAGACAAGACTCCAACCCCAGAAGGATCCTTTTCGATCGGACCTTTTACCAGTAGTCATCATCGCGCGTGCGAGGTAGGAAGGGAAAGAAAAGGTTGAAATGAGAAACGACAGAAGGAAAGAAAAGGAAGCGTTGACGAACCTTCTAGGGCCTACCTTCTCTGCCCGCTTGGGGTCGCGCTTTCTCATGGGTAAACCCAAAAGATGTTAAGGAAGGACTGATTGAACCTGCAGAAAAAAATTGCTATAACCTGATGAGGCAACTAGTAGACCAGGATCCAACAGAATTTCAGGACAAGTGCAGGCGTTGATCGCGTCGCAAAGAGCTCTTGAGGCTTTCGCCTCGCGTCGGTAGGTTGTGAAGTGTTGGTTGCTGAACTGCTGGAGAGGACCTCGGGGTAATCCTTGCCTAGCTTCCTTAGCGACGGCACGACGGGGAGCTTCTCGTTCCACAACCCGGACCCACCACCAATCGGCTGCGGATCATCTCGTTGCCGATGCACCCCTCCATCCAAAGTGGATTAGCGCGGGGCCCTGCTACCTGCGCTGCGCTGTCGCCTGTCGGTGCTGTGGTGGCCCCTGTTCAGCGACTGCGGTCCACTATCATGTCGCCAAATTGCCCGAAGCTCCCTGTGTGCGCCAGAAGCGGCGTATTGCAACGTCTCAGCCCTTAATAGCGATCGAACAACTCCAAGACCAGTTTCATTTCGCGAAGCTTCTTCTCGACTGTACCAAAGACACGCCGAACCGGATCGAACGACATGAACTTCCTCAAGTCGGCAGTCGCCTCTGCCATAGCACAAGGGCCACCGTTCCCTTATAGCTTCGGCGACAAAGTGGACATTGACGAGTCCATCTGGACACTGAACAACGGCACCAGGCGGGTACGTCTCGCTGCCTAACCAGCCGTCGACGTTGCTGATAGCTCGTGTGCTTTTTTTCAGGAAGACGGGTCGAACTGCAGCATCTTCTCCTTCGATATCGCCGCGAACAAGTCTCGACTGCCCCTGGCTAAGAATGCCTTGCGCAAGCTTCGGACGTTGCGCCACCCCGGCGTCATCAAGGTGTTGGACACAGTGGAGGTATGCTCGCCCTCTGGCCAGCCAGGATATCATCTCACAAAGAACCCCAGACCGATACGTACATATATATTGCGACCGAACGCGTTGTGCCTTTAAGGTGGCACGTGAAGAGGAAGAGTCTCACCCCTGAGACCATAAAATGGGGCTTGAGCAGCATTGCGGTAGGTGTCGGCCGGACGCGAAGCTCTGGGTATGGCGACTGACCAACTCCAGCGCACAGTCAAATTCATCAACGATGAGGCGTCTTCGATACATGGCAACCTTCGAGTCGGCTCCATCTACACGTCCGAGAGTGGAGAGTGGAAGATGAGCGGCTTTGAAGTTCTGAGCAACGTCAAGGAAGATGATGCTGTGATTTACGTACGTTTCCCCGCGCGAGACCCGGAAACGACAGCGCTGATTTTTGAAGACATATGGCAGTCTGGTACCAGATTCTGGAAGATACGCTCCCCCTGAGATTGCACGTGGTGGTTGGGAAGCAATTAAGAAGAGTCCGCATTCTGCCGTCGACTCGTTCGGCTTTGGATGTTTGATATTCGAAGTCTTCAACGGCGACTTCATGGGCTCTGATCAAGCTGGTCAGACGAAGAACATCCCCCCAACGATGCAACAAAGCTACAAGCGGCTGGTAAACCCGAACTCCAAAGCTCGTGTTAGTGTCGGCCACTTTTTGGAGCAGGGCCAGCGTAGTGGCTCGTTTTTCGATAGCCCCCTCATCAAATTGACGGAGGGAATCGAAAATCTCGGCGTCAAGACTGAAACCGAGAGGGAAGAGTTTCTTGAGTAAGTCTTCCTGGTTCATTGTCGATTTCCTGGCTAATTTCTCCAGTGACCTCGACCAACTTTCAGACGATTTCCCGGAAGATTTCTTCAAAATGAAGGTGCTTCCGGAGCTAATAAAGTCAGTGGAGTTTGGCGGTGGTGGTCCGAAGGCCTTCAGTGTTGTCATGAAGATTGCCGCCAAGCTTTCCAACGAAGACTTTGATGTCAAAATCACACCAGTGGTTGTTCGGCTGTTCTCGAATCCGGACAGGGCCATCCGTGTCTGCCTCCTCGACAGCCTGCCGTTGATGATCGACCGGCTTCCGCAGAAGATTGTCAACGACAAGATCTTCCCTCAGTTGGTGACCGGCTTTACCGACGTTGCGCCGATCGTGCGTGAGCAGACGTTGAAATCCGTTCTTGTGATCATCTCGAAACTGTCCGACCGGACAATCAACGGAGATTTGCTCAAATACCTTGCCAAGACGGCGAACGATGAGCAGCCAGGCATCCGAACGAACACGACCATCTGTCTTGGAAAGATTGCCAAGAACCTCGGCTCTTCGTCGCGAAGCAAGGTTCTCATTGCCGCCTTTACCAGATCCCTCAGGGATCCGTTCGTGCATGCACGAAACGCAGCACTGATGGCTCTTGGTGTGACCGGCGAGTACTTTACTGACGAAGACGTCGCGTTAAGGATCATGCCAGTGCTGTGCCCGCTGTTGATCGACAAGGAGAAGCTCATCCGCGACCAGGCCACGAAGACGATGGAGGTGTATATGCAAAAGATAAAGAAGGCCGCTGCCGCTATGCCAGACACGGCGCTGCCACCCCAGGGCGCCGAAGGTGCCGGCGCTCCTCGGATGAGCACGCCCCAATCCAGCGACTCTGCAGCCTCGTCCTGGGCTGGGTGGGCTATCTCTTCGTTCACCAACAAGCTTTCTTCGGCCGCCGGAGAAATGCAGACCTCTGCCGGCTCGGGCACTGCTTCTCCGAAGCCCACGCCGTCGCCTGGTCCTGAATCTAAGCGGCCCACCACTTCCTCCGCGTCTGCTTTGCACAGGCAGGCTGTCAAGTCTCCCCCTCCCATGTTGCGGACTCCCTCGTCTGTGGTTGCGGACTCTTTCAACCCCGAACCTGTTGACGGCGACGCGTGGGGAGACATGGGCGACGACGCCTGGGGTGAGCCGTCCGAGACCGCCAAGCCCGCGGCGAAGAAGGACACCGCCGCCAGCGCGACGCCATTTGACGACGGATCGGAGCCTGACTTTGCGGGATGGCTGGCAGCCCAGTCTCAGAAGAAGGGCGGGTCGAGCAAGCCTCTGCCCAAGGGGCTGGCCAAGTCCTCGACCGCCACCAAAAAGCCCGCCGCAGCCAAACCCGCCGCGAAACCTGTAGTGGCGAAGAAGATCGACTTAAAACCTAAGCAAGAGGATGACGACGATGGCTGGGGCGACGGGTGGTAGGGTTACCTCTGGGAAAGGCGCACACACACAAACATGTTTTTGCAGCGTGTTCGGCGTTTTGGAGTCAGGATCAGCGAAGTCCCCCTTGACAGGGTGCCATAATCTTGCACATAATGTTCATAGAAGCAGCTACCTTAGCTACCCTGAGTTCTGCAGGTGAGATGTTTCATCCCAACGCAGACGGCCGCGGCTCACTTTGCCGCGTGATACAAACGAATTTCCAGACGCCCCGCCAAATCCGGTCCCCAAAGTCCAAAGCGAAGGGGAAATGCAGTTTACAAACGTGAATGGAAGCCGAAGCCCTTTTGAATAGACCAAACAAAACCGACCAGAAACCCGAAAACTTGGCCGCCCTGTGAGAAGAAGACTCGAAAGTCGCTTATCTAGCGGACTCTGAGTAATCGTTGAGGGCGACGCAGACGGCGCCTCGGTGGTGGCCGTTGTACTGGCGGATGATCTGCTGGCTGTGGAGCTCCCAGAGGCGGGCGTAGTGGTCCGAGCAGGCCGTCACGAGGTACGCCGAGTCCGCGCTGAAGGCGCAGTCCCAGACCCAGCGCTGGTGGCCGGTGAGCGTGGCCTCGAGGGGGAACGGCTTGGGCTCCTCCTCGGGGTTGGGCTCGGTCTCCTTGACCTCCCAGATGCGAGCGGTGTGGTCGGCGCTGCAGGTCGCGAGCTTCTTGACGTCGGGGGAGAGGAGGATGCGGGTGATGTACTCCTTGTGCGCGTTGAAGTGCGTGATAGGCAGGAGTTGCGTTCGGTCGTAGACCTGCAAGAGCTGCCAGACGAACACATTACCCTGTTTTCGGGCTCAGTCAGCGGCTTGCCTCGCGGCGCGCAACGTCGAAGGAACGAGGGCTGGGACTTACTCCATTGTTGGCGGCGCAGAGAAGAGAACCGTCGCTGGCGACGGTGACGCTCGAGACGGAGACGTCCTCCTCGGGGATCAGCTGGTGCGAGCAGTTATTCTCGGCCAGGTCCCAGACGCGGACGCTGCCCATGCGGTCGCAGCTGATGATCTCGCCCTGGTTGGGGTGGATTACGACATCGTTGGCGGGGCAGCCATGGTTGTAGCTGCGCTGGACCTGGCCGCTGCGCGTCTCCCAGATCTTGACGGTGCCGTCCTCGGAGCTGGTGACCATCCACTTGCCCTCGCAGTGAAAGGCGACGCCGGTGATGTTGCCCGTGTGGCCCTCGAAGGTCAGCAGCGGGTTCGGGTTCGTGGACTTGATGTCGTAGAGCTTGACCGTGTGGTGGCCCGCGGCCGCGAGGAAGCGCTTGTCGGGGGAGATGCAGAGGCGGTTGACCTGGGAGTCGGGGTGCTGGATTGTGCGGGAGCAGATGCCGGAGAGAGCTTCCCAGAATCTGGATTGGGGAGAAGTGGTTAGTTGGGCAATTTTGACTTTTTTCTCTTTCCCTTTCATGATGTATTTTCATCTTTTCTTTCCATATGGATTTCCAAATTACCTGATTGTGTGGTCGTAACCCGCTGCTGATTGTTAGCATCCATCCTTTGCGAGCCTTTGACCAAGGCAAGAGGCAGGAGGCAGAGGTGCATTGCGCGCAAGAGCGGGTGACTTACCTGTGCAGAGAATCACAGACATGGTTACTGTGATGAATGAAGCCTGAGCCTCTGCTATCTCATGATATGTTTTGTACTGAAAAGTTGTGTTGAAGAACCCGTAATGGTATGCGATGGAGAGAGTTGAGTTGCGCGCTGGATCACCACCAGGATACTGCCCCTCCACAATGCGCGGCGGTCGGCTGGTAGGAGGAAGTCACTGGCGCTGGAGCTTCCCATCAATTCCTAAAAGAACAGCCCCACCAAAGGTCCAGACAAGACCCACCTGGAGCAGTCGGCATGACTTCGGAAAATCGCCCCTGTCCAACAGGTACGTACCTCTTACACCCTATATCTGCAACTTCCTCCTTGCTACAACATCTCCGGCATCGCTACTTCGTCTCCAAACTTCGACTGCTATTCCCGACTGCACAGATACAGCTGTATAACTGTATTACAATTTCGAATGACATGATCTCGGGGTTGATCGGATGAGCCAGAGACGGCCCATGGCCACATGACCACCAGGCCGTGTAACCCGGTTCAATGGTTTCTTGACATGGTCCCAATCGAAGCCCGCAGACGTTCCCAACACGACACTGTGGCCGCTAGGACAGCGTTGGGCTTCGGGATGGGTACGACCGTCGCACTTGGGAATCCCGGAATTCATATACGTGTCGTTGGCAACACGACTAATCGCATCATCAGGACGAGGCCTCGCGCGGCCGCCGGACCACAATCGGGGAACCTCGACGCAGGACCTGCACAGAGTAAGTGCAACAAGCCACGCACCTTCTCAGATCCCGTGGGCGCATCAGTCACTTCTCAGGAATGAGGCCTTTCGGATTTGACGGCACGGTGCCATTCGGATCCGAAAAGTGGCTAGGAAAGAATCATTGCTAGTCTGACGTTGAGACTCTCCTCCTTTTCAACCATGATTACTTCGACCAAAAACTGCTCTCAAATCGTTGGTCTCGGTAGCTTCTTGTCGTTGTCTTTTCCATCCGTATTCCGATCTTCAGGCGGACACCGTCACCTTCCTGCCCAGAAAGCCAGCCGTTTCACCGTCTATTTCTTGCAAGAAAGAACCAAGATCGTTGGTTTTCGGCAATTTGTACATTATTTGCCGATGGTAATTATGAAACAACCAAGATCGGTTCATGCACGATGTATGGACGTATTTCTGGAAACGCTGAAACCACCGACGTTCTGTCTATCCAGTCTATCGAATGCAGGACCGCGAAACCTAGCCGGCATGTCAGTCTTGCCACACTCACGATGACATGGTTGCTGCCGGGACGCACGCGCAGCTTTCGACTGCATTACCTTTCTCTGCCCGGCTGGCGTTCTTATCAGGTCGGAAGTCCCTGTTGTGCAACGCGGCCCTCGCGCCCAAGCATTTGTGTCTAGCGAGTATTGAATGAAGCGAAGCACGTTGCTCCCAAAGCATGTCTGACCTCGGAAGCGACGCAGATGCTCCCCGGGCCCGGCTATATCCCGATGACCAACCAGCTGCCAGACACATCAGAACCCGGAATTTGGTTTTCGTGTGCCGAAGTCCAAGCTGTGGTCTTCCCCCCCCCCCCCCCCCCCGCGGCTGGATATCCCGTAGGTCGTTTACCACCGGTTGATTCCGCACTGTTCAAGGACCTCACGGGCGCGTGTTGTCGTCTGAGATTCTTGTTCTCGCACGACCCTTCCATGTGCCTCACTGGTCCCGCTGTACTGGATAAGCGAGGCAACGTTACTGTACGAGATGGTTCATCGGATCAGCCGCTTGTAATTCAGCCGGAAGATTCTGACGTGCTCGCCATTTACCCATGTGCTACAACTTCTACTTTGTCGTTTCAACTTACCTGCGACCGGCCAAGCGCTTTATTCCTACGATCTGATTTCCTAGGGTCGAGAATCATACGAGCGGTTAAATTCAAAGGTCGATCTGACTTCACAGCATGCGTCATCCGAAGATGCCATGTAAGAGTGTTCACTATCGGGGCTTCTGATAATTCTCTGCCCCGAGGGCTGCCACATGTTATCCTGTGACCAAATACGGCAGGGACAAGAGAAGCCGTCATTGTCCAAAAAAGCAGAAACCAAACATCCAAAGGACCCAAAACTCCATCCAAGAACACCCTGTTCGGTCGCCGAGACCTTGCCGCTTTCTTTCATAACACAACTTCCCAATACGAGCACAACTACACGGGCACCCCTTGCTGGGTCAGAGCTGAAAGGATCTACCCGACATTTTTCCCAACATCTGGCAGAAACTCCTTCCCTCCATTGGTTGGGCCTCTGGGGCCGCGTTTGTCTGGACGTGCTCCTCCAGTGCGAGGATGAGAGTTGCGCGATCTATCCCTTGAGCCCCCATGGGTGCATGGGAATCTGACGACTCCTTGGGAACCGCAGGTGTTGCAAGGTTCTCTATAGGACGCACTCAGTCCTAGTTCTTGGCCACACTGAATCGATATCGAAATGCATACCTCTCATGCCCATAGCAATGGGTGCAGGTTCTGAAGTCCCACTTGGCCGCATACCTGTCTTCGATGCATCCACAGACCTCGTCGGCGACCATGTTGTCGGCAGTGTATGCTGTAATCCGCTGACAGAGAATATCAAGGATGGCACACTGCTTCAGAGCGCAAACGATGTGATTTTCTGACTAATAATTCAAGACTTTCTGATGATTATGGAGATTGCGTTGAAGAAGAGGCAAGAAAGGTGGCGGTTTGTGTTTTATACTTTTTCCCCACGGCAACATATCGGCATGGCGAGAGCGGAAACTCTAGGGACGTACCTACCTCGCATTATTACCGGGAGGCTTGACAAAGCAAGAAGTCGTTCAGCTGCAGGTGCCTCCATTCTTCACCGCTTCCTCTCCGAGATGGTCCTGGGCATCATCGCCAAGGCCGTTGACTTCCATCAACACATCACAGGGGGAAACCGCTCGTCGGGTCTTGTGATCACACCGACTGCTGCCATTGAGGTTGCCTCGTTTCATCCTGCGGACCAACGAATGGCGTGAGAGGCAAGTGTGATACTTCATATGCCGCCTTATTCTGCTTGTCCTCTTTGGGAAGTTTACCTACCGGCATGACGGCTTCTGACGAGCATTGATTTAGTATCCGCTCGGCGAAGTGGTCCTGATATTGACGTCAGCCGCAGGAGGTACAGGAATCGACTTGTTCATGCCACATGCCACATGCCACATGCCACCTCGCCATTGCCTTGGGAGGCATTGCCATTGATATCTCCTTCCCAATTACATATTGTCTGACTTCTTCAGCCTCAAGTCGCCTTTCCCAGGGGTTCTTTCATTGTCCTGAAACATCTATCATGTCAAGACCGAGACTCGACTACAGTTTCCGGGCTCCACCAGTCAACACTATTGTCCTCGCATGACAATGAAGACCACCTTTCATGTTTTTGCCGAATCGCATGTCGGAATTTGGTCCGGACATCACGGGTGTCAGCTGTTCCAGCAATCATCCTGCGACCTCGACCTACCTTCGGGTAGTTGCATCAAAAACCATGCCGATCCGCCTAACATGCTCACACCGAGCACATTAGGGCCTTGGAAACCCACATCAGAAGAACTACCCAGGCCCAAGGATCCCTGATGCTGCAGGAGAAAAAGGAAGAAGCGGTGTTGACTCGAGTCCCCTTAGCCACGGGAAGCGTACACATGAGGGATCCTCGCCGTGGTGCAAGCCAGGTACCCCCGGGCTGTGTAACCTTTTACGCTTCTCGAAAGGAAGCAATAGAAGCATAATCACTCGGCCAAGACTCTCTTCCATCTTACGGGCTTCCGAGCACAGCATTCAACTCAGCCCTTTACTCGTCGAGTCTCACTGTCTCGTCAAGCGACAAGTATCCGTACGGCACGGCCCATTCCTCAAGGCAAACTCCAAAGCAACATCTGTCGGGTCCGCAGCAAGCAAACCACCGCCTTCGCTTATTCTCACTCCCGTGCACCTTGCTGAAGTTTGGGTAACCCCAGTCCCCCAGAGGTTCACCGGTGAAGAGTCTCGGCGATGTGTTTCTCCAGCCTGCTAAGTTTCTTAAGCGCCACCTCGTGGAAGGTGGATTCGAGCACTCACGACTTCCACAGGTACCACTTTCGGCACCACGTTCGATTCGATTTCGGTCAGCAAATTCGGGTGATGCCGGGAGCCAAGCTAGGCCGGTCAAGTTGAGGAGGAAGACGAGAAGGCGACTGCTGGCAGGGAAACCTCGAGGTTAATCGTTCCTATAATTGCAACCGCTGGACATCGAGAAACCACGAGAGCATCGCAGTTAGAGGCATTGACCACGTCGGTCGACTAGCGCCGTCGTTGGTTTCCTCCGCCAATTTTTGTGCTGTGCCACCCATATTTCGTCAACCAATGCTCCTCGACGCGATCATTGAAGGTCACCCGACAAGGTCTGTACTCTTCGTGGCGCTCAATTTCCCGCGAACCCTCGGCGCCAACAAGAGCTGGCACTGTTCACCAGGGAGCGTCGTCTATGTTGGCGCCAACCGAAAGAACTCGTCCGTCACAGTTCAATGGTAGACGCCGCCACGGTGCCGACTCCCAGCCGTCGCGGAAGACAGCATGTTGTCTCCCTCACTTTCCTCGTTACATCGCGGGGCGCGCCTCCCGGCATGATCACCATGCAGGACCTTTCGCGCGCCCTCCCACTCTCTGCAAGCGTCCCACAGGGACTTGAAGAAGTGGGAAGAGAGCACATATCGACCACGCCCCGTGATATTTTGGTCCTGCTGTCTACTGCCGGTCCTTCCAATATTCCACCCCCCTTCCTCTCTCCTCCCCTTTTCTTTCTCGTTGCCGACGCTTGCCGAACCAAGGGCCGCTCATCACCGCTCCTCGTTCGGCTCTTACCCGCGTGGCGTCGCCCACAACAGGCAAACTTGCGAGTCTCGGTGAACAGTGGCACAAGGCTAACGGTCTTGGCTCCTCCGTCATCACAGGTTGCTCTGGACCCGATATCAGTCTGGCTGCGGACGGAAACTTGCAAGTCTGCAACTGAGAGGGGGAGACAGTCGAGACACATATCCTCTGGCCTCGAGAGAGACCGCAAGACACAGCTGGCCAGGGGGACCTCCTCGGGGCAGCGATCCAAAGAGCCAATGGATCTTCAAAGCGAGCCCGCGAGCCCGCAGGGAAAGGTCTCGACGCATGGAACGGCATTCCCTGGCTGCGCCCGACTTTCGAATCAGATCTGATCAGATACGCGCACACACATGCCCCTCACCCCAGCTGTCAAACGCACATATTACCAAACCTGCATTATTATATCGAAATTCCCCATCTTCCAACGAAAGCTCGTGAGCTAATCGCTGCCCTCAACCGGCTCTCATCAGCAGGATCAGCGAAGGGCAACTCAATGCTACCTGCCACGTTTTCCGCGTCCTTTTCGGTGTGTCTTCTCCCTCGGCGAGCTGAGAGCTAGACGAAGAGTCCCGTCTTTCTCTCGTAGATCGCTCGCCTTCCCCATCCTCCTCATCGTCCTCCCCTTCCTCTCTCTTTCCAAACCTCATCTTCTTTCCTGCTTACGCTCGCGTGGCCTCGTGCTTTCTCTCTCTCCGGTATGGCCAGATACATTCCGCGGTTGGTGCTCCCTTCCCGAGCCCCAGGGGTGGTTTCTCCCCTCTTGCCAGGGCTGTTTTCTCTTGTGAACGAGTTGGACGAGTTAAAAACAAACGTTGATGGCCAAGTAAATGCTGGTGGGTATCTCTTGCGTACCCACGCGAGGTCCTCCGGCGCCGCAATTTGCCCCTTTTCATGGGCCTATCTAGAAGACGATCATACAGACTGCCGCCCTTGAGCCAGAACACCCAAAAGCCGTACGGGCGGGAAACTACAGGGCTTTTCGAGGAGGGAGGGAGGGAGACATTGCCTAGGTTGACATAGTGAACTCAAGTCATACGAGTTGTCTCGTCATCGAAGATAGAGTGCCTACCTAGGTGGCAGAATTGACCAGACTGCCCTCCGACTCAACGAGAAAACCAGCCTAGGCTCAGAAGTTCTACATCCCGTTAAAATGAGAATTCAACAGAAGCGAAGAGACCTAAAGTTGAGACGTTCATTGCCTAAGTTTGTACTATGAACGACTAGAGCTGTAATTGAGCTAAGAAAGAGCCATCCCGAGAAAAAGAAGAAAAAATGTTCGCGGCCGTGAGAACATCGCAACCCACCCATACCATCCTTCACATTCTCCAGAGGTCGCCAAAGAGTCCAAAACTCTAATTGGTAACCCAAGGGCCATCCCGTTATTCGTAACCCGTGCGATTCCTAGTCTCTTCCACTAGTCCATGACGCCGTATCAAAAACCGCCCCTAACCGTGGACAAACAAGGAAATTGTTGTTGGAAATAGAACGGGGACTATGAGATGCTGTTCGCCATTCCGCCATTCAAAGAGCAGGGGCCGTCGAAGCAAGCAGACCCACGACAACTGAGGACACCATGAGGCCGCCAGCACCGAACGTGCCGCAGGCTGCCAAGCTAGGGAAGAAGCGGAAGCGCTTCTTTGGCGGCGGTTCTGTTCCGGTAGACGAGGACGGTGTCTCGACGACAGCTTGCGCCTCCTTCGTGGCCATCGGAACACGTTCCTCGGATCCCTGCTGCGAAGGGCCCTGTTCAAGAGCCTCCTCTTCGGGTAGGAGAGTCGAAATCTCGTCGGCCTTGCGCTTCGGAGACTTAGGTTGAGCGTGATGCTCTTGCTCGGCCTGACGGCTTTGGTCATCGGTAACGGGTTTCATTGCCGCAGACGATGACGCAGCAAGCTTGGCCTGCTGGAATTGAAAGGCACTAGTCATGTCAAGTTCGGGACTGCTCTCCCGAACATTTGAGACAGGGAAACTCTGGGGCGAGTTGAGGAATCTCTTGCCAGTAGCGGCCCATGCCGAGTCTATGTGTTGCAGCTGAGCTTCGAAGGAGGGAGAGGCATGTCGAAGTTCCTTCTGTTGAGCCTCCATGCGATCAACGATTGCCCTGGTGTGTACACGGGCTGCGAAATACTCCTTCTTGCCTGATTTCTGGCCTAGGTGATCGGCGGAAGAAACTTTGCTTTGGGCCGAGAAGGGATTCTGTGCCGCCGTTGCGCTAGATCGCACCTCCATTTGATCCTTGTTGATGGGCCAAACACTGGCCTTGACCGGGCTGTGGGATGCAGGCTGAGCGTTCTGGAACACGAGGTCGGGTTGATAACCTCGGGGGTGCACGAAAGGGGGTAGGAGCACATTGTCGAGGGTGGGGTCTGTCTGCGAGTCGGTAAACATGTGGTTTTGGTGCGTGAGACCGAGGCTTAGGAGTTGCTGCGGGCCCTGAAGAGGCGGCAACTCCGGAATGGCCTCCGGAATGACATTGAAGGCATCGCCTGCCATGGCACCGCTCACGGCCTCCGGCAGAGGGTTAAAAAACAACTGCTGGCGAGAGAAAGGCTGCTGCTCAGTGGGCAAAATCGAGGTGCCCATAGCCGGAACCGATGTCCTCTCGACGGTGGAGTCAGGCATCGGGTAATCATCTTCTGAATCATCGTCGAAATCGCCAACAACGCGGCCTTCTTCAACGCCATTCTCATCGTCACCGTGGCAGTTGCATTCACACCCCTCGACGCGACCCTCTTCGACTAGGCTGTCGCAGTCACATTGGTCGACCCGATCCTCTTCGATACGACCCTCGCCGTGATCCTCTTCGGGGCAACCCTCGCCGTCAGCATGGCTCTCGCAGTCACAACCAGCAGGAGAGTCGTTCAGAGAACCTTCGTCACTGCTCGAGTCAAGGGATTGCTCGTCTTCCGACTGCGACAGCTCTTCGTCTGACAGTTCCTCGTGTGACATCTCTTCCTCTGGGTAGTCTAAGGGATATTCATCTTGATCCGAGTAGTCCGAGTCCATTTCGTCGGAGTTAAAGAGATCTTGCTTTGGGGACATGTTCTGAGGAAAAGCTGGAGAAGATTCCTCGTCCTCGTCATGGGGAGCGTCCACGTCGAACGTCATGGGGTTCTCAGGCTGCGACGAATCCGGGGGGTTGTGAATGGGCTCGGTGGTAATGTCGGCAGAATCGGTGCCGGCGTCATCAAGGTGGTCTTCTTCGTCGATGACAATGGTTTCCTGAGGCATAGCGGGGAGGTTGTAAGCCAAACTAGGGACATCAATAGTGTGAGACGGAGCGTCGTCAAGAGTCAGGTCGATAGTGCGACGCGGAGCCGAGCCAGTCTCAGGTGAGCGAGCAATCAGATCCGTTGGGCCGACCTTCTCAACGATAGTCAAGTCGATGGTTGGACGCGGAGCCTGATCATTCACAGATGAACGAATCTGATCGATTTTGCGGAGTTTCTCAACAGTCGGCCAAATCTCGCTCTCCGAAGAATCCTCGTCGCTGCTTTCCGAGTCATAACCGTCGGGAACTCTATAACTGGGCCGACCGGATGCATTTTGCGCGGCTTGCTTTGCCAAATGGTCAAATTCGAAACGTGCCTCCATAGTACAGGGGGGAAAGAGGTCGGATGACCGTCGAATATCGATGCCGAACTTGATCGTGTCGCCTTGCTCAAGGGTACTCGCAACTCCAGGGCTCAGCCTGTTCGAGTTCTGGTAAGTTCCGTGCATGGAGCCAACGTCCTTGATATAGAGCCGCTGGTATTCAGGTTAGTGGTTGACTATTTGAGGGCGCAGACATGGAAGGGACTTGCCTTCAAGAACCAGTCCACCCTAATCTCGGCATGGTCACGGCTCATTACAGGACTATCGAAGAAGCAGTTGTCCTTCTTGGCCTCGAGAGCGGCGTCGCGCCTGCTGGTTCTGCCGATCTTGATCTTGGAAGTACTGACGGCGGCATCCGGCTCCAGCAAGATTCGTCTTTCAGGGAACGGAAATTCTGGTCGGTGATGTTGGGCAGAGAGTGAGATGAGAACTGGAGCAGGGCAGGAAGGTTAGTCTAGAGATGCAGAGAAGGCTAGAAGGCGATGTGAAGAAAGAACAGGCTCAAGGAAGACGACTCACCACTTCTCGCTTGTGGCTTCTGGCTGGAGGCCATTTTGCTTTTGTTCCTCGGGCTCGCCTTGCACCAACGGAACTGGTATCGTCGAGGTGAAAGTTGGGCAAGTCGGCGAGGTTGTTGGTACGCTACATCCGTCCGAAAGCTGCCGAGCTGACGGGGTGCAGAGAAGATGCGATGAGGGGTCTCGAGAAGTAGTAGATGGCACCGCAGGAGGCAACCTCGTGATTAGAGGCGGAAGAGACGTAAAGAAGACGGAGATAGACCAGGGAATGTGGTAAATATGATGTTCGCGCTGGGGTTGAGGTGAGGTGGAAGGAAGAAAGGATCTTGAGGAAGGGAAGGTAGGTCTAGGTTTGAGGAGTGGGTAGGTAGGTTGGTGGCTGTCGAGGTAAGGCAGGAGTGATGCCTTACAGTGTGTAGGAGAGGTACTGCAGTTCGGGAAGGTGCGGGAAGGTGCAGTTCTGGCACTGTAGTATCAGGCAGTCGCAGTGTAATATGGTAGGTAGGCAACGATAACGCCTTATCAGGCCTCCGGAAAGAGCGTGGAGGAGAAGGTTACAAGGATGTTGGCGGCGGCGGGGGTAGACTGGTGAGTGGGTTTGGCGGGGTTATCAGTACCACCTCGAGGTGTTAGCGGCGGCACCTGGGCTGTGAAGAGTGAAGTGACGTCCGGATAAGACAAGGTATCTCCTGCCTCGAGTCCTTGCTGTTTGGTAAGGCCAAAGGGTCGGGTCTCTTCTCATCCAGTTAGACAATGTAACCAGGCGATGTAGACAACTTGTTGCTTGGAGAAGGGGCATACGGATGGCTGTCTTGAGGAAAAATCGGGCTCTGGATCTCGTCTCCTCCAGCTGCTGTTGGGTCGGTCAGGAAGGGGAGTTGCACTTCACAAGGGTACCTGAGTACCTAGCTAGCCAACACCGAGCGAACTTTGATTGGTTGGTCCTCCAACAGGCTTGCACAGTGTGTGTCTGGGCGTCGGTTTGGGACCCACGGGTCTTGGGCCTTGGGCGGTTTTGGAATTTGATGATGGCAGGATTAGGAAAGAGGGGCACGCCTTGGGGATGAATATCCCGCCCCTTCCATGCCTCTGACTTTGAGACGGGATGCTTTGCCCGTGATGGCATCGAGTTACGGTTACGCAGGCAAGCAGGCTTGAGGTACGGTACTCACAGCCACAAATGAATCACGCAGTCACTACCTGTGCTTGTTGAGGAGCGTGGGAGCGAGCCAAGGGCGGCGGCGCACTGTACAAGTTTGGCGGACCACCTAGCAGTCGCCGCCCGCGCCGCCTGACGTGCTGACTTCGACCAGGGAGCCACTACGTGCAGGTTTGCTGCGTGTCTGAGTCTTACACCTATCCTTGGAGGTAACAGAGTTCAGCCTGGCCAAGCAGAGCGAGAGCTGGCCGGCTGTACACTGAATTCCACGCCGGGTATTAATAGTGGCTATCTAGGTATCTGTCTAACGTGTCTTGGACAGGTATTGCGGCAAGGCAGATAAGCAGGGAGTGCCTCATGCCATAGTTTCCAGCGCTTCCGCCAAAAAAGCACGGAAGCTCCCTTGCCCGAGGCAAAAACACCAGCTGCACTCTGCTGCAAGCGTGGTGGATCCGGAAGCGCAACTCGGCGGGCAGCAGGCAGCGCCGGCCGCAACTGTCTAGGTCCGAGGGGCTGTCGAGATCAGATGATGCAGATTTACCTGTTTACCATTCACTGCGTCCATGTACCTCGGTACCGCCCTCTTTGGAGGGGAAAGGCGCGGTCGGGTACGGAATAAGGTCCCTCGAGCCCGAGGTGTACCTCCACAGATACCTAATACCTACTATGTAATAACATTGCTCCGGTGTTCCCTCACGCCATCGCAAACGGATTGGCCTCAAGCCCATGGCATCAGTGCCACGGAGGAGGGGCAAGCAAACATGTAGGCAAGCAGGCAAGCACGGTGCGGCGGGCTTAAGTGCTTACCTCATAAAGGGCACCTAGATTATATCATCGGCTGTCTCTTTGCTAATACCAATATTTTCTCAGTTATCGGCTGCCCTCAGAGTTTAGTCAGTTAGTCAAGAAAATGAAGGCATTCTGGGAAAAAAGGCATGTACTAGGTAAAGGGATGGACAGGCAGTACGTAAAGTGACATGACATGCAATGGAGGCGATCGACGTACAGGGGTCCGGCCTTGGGTTCACATGGCCCACGGGAGTCGGGACGGGGTCCCTCCCTCCAGACCCCGCTGAATACATCACTCTGGAGTCCTGTGCTGGAGTCCTGGGCAACTGGATGGGCCATTGTGGAGTGACTGGCAGCTGCGACAGTCACCAAAGACACCTGTGGTTGGTGCTTTGTTTCCTTCCAGTTTCCTCTCCAAGGCCCTGCGCTTCGCTGCAGCGTGTCCTGCCCTGCGCGGAATTTAAAAGTCTCGTCCGTCATTCGTCATACAGCCCACACTCGCCGCTCGCCGTGCCCAGATCCATGATCATCTCTCCATCCATCACTCACTCGCTGCCTGTGTTATTACCACCCACCACTACCACATCCGCACCCTGCACAAAACTTTTCTCCGTTGCCCTAGGTAATTTAAACCCCCCAAAGTCCTACCTCCGAGACGGCGGTCTGGTGATTCTCCAGATCAATTCCACAATCTTCTACCCTTGTGGACGGCCTTCGAACGCTCAGCAACCTCTTTGTCCATCCGTTCTCTGGCGACAAGCCCGCTTTGGGAGCCTCTCTCCGACTTATAAAACCCCCAGCACTGCGTTCCCTCCCACACCTCATGGATTTGGGCTACCACACAACGACGACAACAACATCGCAAGCAGAACTTTTAGAATCGCGACACAAGGACAGAAGGACTTAACCCAGTAGCCGCCCGGAGCGCATACGAAATTTGGTCTTCTCTCGAGAGAAGCACCGTCTCCGTCGCATTTACCACCAACCAACCTACTTCTCGACTAGAACTTCGCCACCGCCGCCATGCATGATCTCAGGCTTAAGGTCCTCCGCGAAAGCGGCAAGACCGTCTCGAAGAAGGCGCGATCTCGCCCCGAGTCCGCGCGGGGCTCCTCGAGAAATTCGCCCAACATCTCACCCTCACATTCGCAAATCACCTCTCCTGCCCAGTCGCGCGCCGGCAGCCGATACGCCTCCGAAGATGAGGGCAGCGACAACGAATACGACGACAACATGACCCTCAGCACGCTATCCAACGGGTCTGACTCTGGCGGCGATGAGCCGGCCGAGTCCTCGTGGGTCGACCTTCTTCAGAACCGCATCGTGCAGCTGCAGGATCGCAAGCGCACCAACACCAAGATCCGCGAGACCGCCGTCATGTCTTACCTGCACATCCTCAAGCACCACTACGCCGGTCGCCAGATTGAGGGCTCTGTGTCCGACATCGTCTCGGCCCTGATGAAGAACCTCAGGTCTGGTGGCAGCACCATCGAGCGTATTTTCTCCCTAAAGTCTGTGCAAGCCACCCTGCTCACATCGCCTTCGGAAACATTGTTCGACGACATATACCCGCTGCTGGAGAAGACGTGCGAGGACGACGAGGACAATGACGTCAAGGCCGCAGCCATCTGGGCCATGGCCATTGCCACGCTGTACGCTGGCGGCAGCGAGGTGGCCGCCAGCGAGTTTCTCGACTTTTTGGTTGGCATCGTGGAGAGCGACGGAGAGTCCATCGGCGCGGGAGATAACGGTGACGTCGTCACCGCCGCGCTCGAGTCGTGGGCCTTTGTCGCAAGCCAGATTGACGATATCAGCGAAAACGTCTACACGGCCCTCGACGCCTTCGTAGAGCAGCTCGACAGCACAGACGTGGACGTTCAGACGAGCGCCGGCTTCAACATCGCCTTCATTTTCGAGGCCTCAAGAGACCAGGAGGAGGAGACGGGCGAGCCGATGAACCTGCAATACGACCCCAAGAGGCTCATAAGCCGCATGGCCGAGGCGTCGAAGCCCTCTGTCAAGCAGACGTCGCGGAAGGACAGAAGGCACCGGCGCAAGCAGTTCGCCAGCATCGTGTCGTCCCTGGAGCACAGAAAGGGCCCCGGATTCTCGAGCGCAGGCCGCCCGGCGTTCAACCCGCACACGGGAGGTACCAAGGCCGACCCCAGGTCCGGGCCGCGGCGCGACGACGAAGAAGACATGTTCGGCTACCGAGAGAAGCTCCGCCTTGGGTCATCGATCGTGGTCATCGACTCGTGGTCCCTGATGGCCCGAGTCGACGCGGCCCGGACCGTCCTGGGCGGCGGGCTGCCTATCCACTACAATGACAACCCGACCGTCTCGGAGCTCCTCGACTGTGCCGAGAGGGAGGACTCGCCGGAAAAGGCCTACGCATTGCATCCTCGGGATGCCAGGAAGATGAGAAGGTAGAGAGACGGGTCTCTGGCGCAGACCACAGGGCGAACATCGCCATCGAACTTGGGCTCCAACAGTAGTTTGGAATCATTTCTTTTGTGTTAATAGACAAAGTCATGGGGTTTGAAAGGGGGAACGAGTGTATGATCTGGCATACCATATACGCGATGCGATCACAGTCGGATGAAGATACCACAGAGCGGAGGAAGCCCCCCTTTCCAGGAGGAAGCATCACACACACACACACACACCGACACCGCCGTACCGTACATAGCAATACACCATTGGTTCATGTTAACACTGCCGAGAGTGACACGTTGAGAGCCTTGGACGAGAGGCGTAGCAGAAAGGGGCTGAGGTGGGGATACCACAGAGAGGACTACATGGTAGGTAACATGGTAGCTACACCTCTCTGCTCCCCCAGCTGCAGCTGTCCGCGTGGAGGCGCATCTACGGGGTTGCACTGCAGCCGATCTATCGCTTTCCGTACGAGGGGGGAGGGTTTTGCAAACAGGGCCCTCTCTCCCCTCATGTCCTCATAGCCATGTGTGTGCTTACATACACGGATTCGAGGGGACGAGGTGTGGTTCGGACGGGTCGTTGTCTCTGATGCATTATGCAGAGAACTTTTTTTCCCGTGGACGACGCTGGGGCAAGTTAGGTAGGTATGTCGGGCATGCCTTGGGACAGAAGGAGGTGAGTTTGGCGTGCCTTTGCGGAGTCGAGACGACGGCCTTGGATTTGCAAACGGGGGAATGATTAGCTACAAGGGCCCAGCCGACTCCATGAATTGGCGAGGAAGGGAAATGGGGGGATAGCCGCGGGTCTTGGCCGTCGAGTTCCCGACGGGAGGACGGGCGTGTGATGGGCGTCGCCACTCCGGGTACGTGGACGAGTTGGACTGCGCTATCTGACGATAGGACCTACCTACCCATCTTGCTATCCTATTGCTTGAGGCGTGGAGGGGGAGGCGAAGTGAAGCTTGGGATTCGTCAAAAATAGGTGGCGAATTAGAGGATTGGCTTTTTTTGCTCCAATGAGAGTGACTATCACTTGGAGGAAATCCTCTGCCCGGAGTTTAGAAGACGAGGCAGTCAGTCAACCAGTCTCTGTCATCAGAGGCGCACAACGGTAGGTAATGAGAGTTTGGTTTTCTGATTGTGAACAAGGCACGATATCCGAGGCGCATTTTATTCCACATCCGTAGGTTGAGCGTTTCACATCTATATTTTCCAGCTCACTACTATCACTATTGTCCCGTGCTATTACTGTTGTCCATCATCGTCGTAGTCGTCCGTTCATCATCGCTGCTACTTATGATTATTGCTGCTTGTGGGAGGTGGGACGTTCAGCTTGGAGGTGTGAGATACTAGCTCCCTGACTGACGTACGTCAAGTCAACTCAGGCCGGGACTCGTTGGAATCCTAGACACAGGTATGGATCCAAGACCCGGGCAAGACAGCCGGCCGGCCGGTCCCACGGGTGGCAGAAAGACATGCGGTTTCAGGTTGTCAGGAAAGACGGTTTGGGGGCGTTGCACTGTCGAGGTGTCAACTTGTCAAGGCGTCAGGTCAAGCAACGAATAATTAAGTATACTAAAGGTCAAGAGGCGATGGTTTCCTTTTGCCTACCCTTTCTTATTTGCGCCCTGCTTAGTGGCTGATCATTCTCCACCGGTATCCTCCCGTCGTCCAGCCAAAAAAAGACGGTCCAGTTGAGTGAGGCCCCACCTGTTGCTTCCGTTGTGCGTCCCCTGCGCTGTGGGGAGCCGCCCGTCGCGGAAGATTGTAGTTTCTTGGTGTAAAATTTAGAGGGGTTGGGGAGGGAGATGAGGTAAGTCGATTATGGACGCCCCGATTGTTTATTACCCGTTGGCGGGGAGGCTGGGAAACCAACAAGGGGGTCGGCGGGGTTGATAGCGTGATAGCACCGGGGCGGCGTTTCGGAGGCGCAAACGAGAAGGTGAGAGCGGGCCAACGCAACGTAGAATGGAATAAGATTGAAAAGAAGGATAGGAACGAACAAAAAAAGTGAAGCTGCAAAAACGTGTCATGACTGGCGAGACGAAAGGGGATTCGACATTGACTAACGCAAGGTGAGATCTCTTCCCAGCCTTAGGGCCATCACCTCTGACCTCTGAGGGGCGAGGGACCAGGGTGCAATGTGCCTTCCGCAGTAGGGGCTCCAGCAAGATGCTGCAAAGGAAGAGACGGTGAAGCGAGGAGCTGGACCAGCTGCAACGGCGGGTTAAACGGCTGTGACGGGTGCAGTTGCACGTTCGAGGTCGTCCGTTCAGTGGTCGCAGCGCCGGGGAAGCATTGGATGCAGCGCCGGTCAGTAGGTTAGGCACGTAGGAACGGTGCTTAGGTATCATGTATCAAGATGTGTGATGCGAGGCACACGCATCACGAACGACCCCTCGGTACCTCCGCCAGATAGGCGCATCCGTGCTAAGCAGCAGGTACAGGTACGGGTACCCAAAGATGGGAGCTTGCAACATTCTGAGAAGGCACCCCGTGCAAGGGGGGGGCTTTCGCTGCTTCGCACACGCCCCGATCTCGCGGCGGCAATTGGCCCGTCGTCTAATGCACTGCGGCGCCTTCCCAGCTCTTTTCGGGAAGGGAGCGATGGACAACTCATCAACCGCCTCCACCCTTCGCGCGGGACTTGGGGGCCGGCACGCACAGCCTGTGGCGGATGGCAGCAGGCAGGTCACAAGTGAATGGCGACGACTCTCGTCCGGGCCCAAGGCAAGCGAGAGAGTGATAGAGTCAAGGTGTCGTGCGTGCGGTAAAGGTGAAGTGAGGTGAGTGAGTGAAGTATACCTACTTACTACCTGACCTACGAATACCTCAAGGTCAAATCCCGGCCCAGCCCAGCCCGCTCCCGCGCTCGCCTTTCCAGGTTGAGACGGAATTGTGGATGGATACCTCGTTCCCCATAGATTGCCGCGGCGTCATACTTGTACTCGGTAACAAACGCCTCATAAACAGTGTAGGTAAGCTTGGACGACAGGGGACCCAAACCCAGACGCGGGAGGCAGCTCACCTCCACACTGGCACTTGCCAGTTTAATAGTATAGCAGGTGAGCAGGCAAGCAGGTACTATGTAGTTGGGTATCCGTACTCCGTAGTCACGTAGTATCCGCATAGGAAGCAGCGAAGGAACATCAGAAGCATTAGCAGCTGCCCGACCAAGTGTTTCCTCCCCCCCTCCTTCCTTGCACCTTTCGAGGATGTGACTGCCTGTCTGCCTGCATCCTCCCAAGATTGCTCGGTCGTCGTCTGTCGCCTGTTCGCCTCTATCCGTCTACTTGGACACCCCTCGCCCCTCCTCCTCCCCTGCCGCGAAGCTCTGGGGTCGTCCCTGCCTAATGTCTGCTAAGAACCGCTGCGCTCTCTGCTTGCGTGGTATCATCGCCGCCCGCCGCCGTTTGCTCGGGTATATTCGATCCCCAGCTGCCTTATTCGCAACTCGTGCGTTTCCGCATCCTTCCTCCCTCGATTTTGCATCTTTCTTCTTTCCTTTTTTTTTTTACCGACTGTGTCGAGTCGGGAAAGAGAAACAGCGCTGAACGCCGTGTCGTTCGTTGTGCTCTTAAAACCAAACGAGGTTGACCCCTGGAGAGCGCCTTCCTCTGTGGTCCAGCTCCCAAGATCCCGCAACTGGGGCCAAAACATCGCCGGGGGAAAAAAACACAACACCCAAGCAACCGCCAGCCCAGCCCAGCCCGGGCCCAGCCACCCCAGTTTGCGAACCTGCCAACCTTACCTTACCTTGCCGCCGCACCTCAACCACTTGCAACCTACTTGGCCTTCTTCTCCTGTCAAACGAACTGCGGCTGCCTTCATTCTGCTCTCGCCTATCTTCGCAGCCCCTAATATTCTTTTTTCTCAAGCCCTCTTACAGCTTCCAGTGCTTTTTTTTTTAATCACCGTGTGCGTGTCTGTTTGCGCTGCGTGTGTGGCAGGAGCGGCCACATCCATCTTTTGTTATTCCTCGCTCTTCGGCTTCAACCGTCTGCGCAAACATCGCCGCGACGGGATCCAAAAAGGAAAGGAGGAAAAAAAGGCGTGAGCTTGCCCTGCATCGCCGGCCCAGATTATCGCCCAGCCCGCCCAGTTTTTTTGCCTGTCCCGCAGCAACGGACGGCTCCTGATGTCTTGAGCGGCGAACCGGCACCCACCGAACCCTTGCCCACCTTAGTCGGCAACCCACTCACACACCCTCTCCTCCATCCCGCTCCCTCTTCTCTCTTCTTTTCCTTGATCGAGGGAGAAGACAAGAGATTCCAAGAGCGTGTGTGAGAGCCGTTGAACGACGTACTCGTCATCAGCGCCTGCGCCCGCGCAACACCAGCCCCTCCGTCGCCGAGGCCTCGAGCTGAGCACCACAATGGGCCTTGACTCGAACAAGCCTCCTCCACTCCCTTGCCCGACCGAGACCGATTCCGTCACCCCCACCGAGCTGGCGACCGATGTGTCCAGGCCAAACGACGAATCTTCACACTACTCCCTGCCCGAGGACGGCACTCCCGTCACCATCAAGACCCGCGGCCACAGGGCCAACCGCTCCCAGACCTCGCTGTTGATCGAGTACTTCGAGGGTGGAAAGCCTGGCACTCCCGGCTCCGTCGACCGCAAGCCCAGTGTCCGCGTCCGACTGACCCCGTCCAAGAAGCACCGTCACGACCACATCCAGATCACCGAGACCAAGAGCACCAGCACCACCCGCAAGGCCTCGCTCGCTCGTCGCGTCCCGCTCCCCTCCGCCACCGGCTCCTCCCACCTCGACGTCGAAACCCTCGAGGGCGAGGACGCCGAAAGCATGCGCTCCTACGCCTCCGCCACCGAGGAGTCCAATGTCTCCAAGCACCCAATCGATATCGAGATTGACCGCAGCAGCGGACGCCGTCGTCGCCCGGCCAGCCCGTTGATCCCCGACGCCGATGCCCAGTCTTCTTACCTACCCAACATGTCCGACATCTCGGCCATTCCCAACGACAGCTTCCTCGACGGCAAGGACGGCTCCGGTTCGACCGTCCTGACGAGATCGTCTGATGCTAAGCGCAGCAAGAGCACCACCCGGGGCGGCGAGCTGGCCGCTGGCGTCGCTGGCGCAATGGCGGGCGCAGCCGTCGCCGATCAGGTGAGAAGCGGCAAGAGCAAGAGACACAGCGGCGAAAGGAAAGTATCGGGCGAGAGGTCGAAAGAAAAAGAGCGAAAGCATCGCTCGAGCAAGAGCCGGACGAGCAGTATTAGCGAAAAGCAGTCCGAGACTGGAACGCGATCGCCCAGGCGACGCACCAGCCGTAGTCACGTCGACTCCATTGTGTCTGGGGCAGATTCCAGTGTTTTATCATCTAGCATTTCTCCCAGCCACCGGTCCTACGACCAGAGCTCCGTCCGTTCTGGAGCCTCCAAGTCGTCCATTAATAACCCTAAGCTGCTGGAAACTGTCGAGGACGCCATCCGCCGATTGATTCTACCGGAACTGAGCGCCCTGAAGCGGGAGCAGAGCAAGCGCGAGAGCCGCCGCAGTTCCCTCACATCCACAGGCACCGGCACATCCCTATCCCGCGAAGATCTCGGCCACGAGCGGCGAAAATCAGTCGACAGACGCAGCGAGGCTGGCCGCGACAGCCGCCAGCGCGAGCGCAGGGATCGGGAGGCCCGACACGATTACGTCGACTCGCCCCGCAGCATCGTCGCCGAATCGATTGAAGCCGAGTCCACGCTGTCGGTCGACGACACCCCGAAACGAAGCAATGGTGCCCTCAAGGCCGCCGTCGGGGGCGCAGCGGCTGCCGGTCTCGCCGCCGCGGCGCTCAATGCAGCCTCACCGGCCTCCGACGACAGGCGACAGCGGAGAAGACGCCGCGCCGACGGCTCTGTTCGCAGCCGCAGCGTCGGCCGCGAGAAGTACGACGAGGAATATGACGAGGAGGCGGTTCCTGCACCCCCAATGCCATTGATGAGTGAGATCAACCCTTCGGAGATCACTCGCACATCGATTCTGTCCGCCGACACCGAACGGCCTCATTCGGCCATGGAGGAGAGAGCTTCAATCCAAGAGGTTGCCAGGGGCAACGCCGCCTCCAACGACTCAACGCCAACCCCCACCCAGACGCCCGCATCGAATCTGCAACAGACCCTCGCCACAAGGCACGCCAACGTTTCTCATGGCGACTTGAGGCAACTTTCTCGCTCAAGAACTGGAGAATTGGCTGAACAACACGAGAAGGAGGATTTGAACCCCAGTCCGTCGCAGGCATTAAGCGATGAGTACGATGACTACGACGAGAGAAGCCGGTCCTTGGGCAGCGAGCTCTCGTACGAGGACGGCCAGGAGGACTACAACTACTACAACACGCAGGATGTACCCCCTCCTTTGAAATATGTTCCGTACCAGCCTGAGCGCCGCGGCCTAAGTCCCATTTACAGCGTGTCCGGCTATACGGAGGGCGGCAGCGAGACGGCAGCACAACGCGACTCCAGGCTCTCGCACGGTACAGCGTCGCCGACGAAGTCTCACCCTTCCAATGCCGACTTGAGAGCACAGTCACCTGCATCTTCGATACCCAGCAATGTCGTGGGACGGGGCTTCGACGAGCAGTCCATGGATGAGCGCAGCGTCCGAAGCAGCGGCCAAGACTTCCGCAACAGCACGCTCACCGACACCAGTGAGATGGGAGTCACGTCTGGCCAGGCTGTGCGTGGGATTGTCGCTAACCCTAACATCGTGCACGTTCCTCACGGGGTCGAGTCCAACGTGGCCTCCCTGGTTGAAGGCTCCATGCTTGATCAATCCATCCTTACCGCCGGTTCAGGATACGACTACGGAAGAGACTCGCAAATCTCTTACGGCGATTCGAATGTGTCGTATGCCCGGGACTCCAATGTGTCGTACGATGATCAGTCTAAGATCCAGACTCGTTCCCGCGAAGTCAGCCCCGAGAAGCGCTCCGTCGCAAGTCAGCGTGAGTTCTTCGAACAGCGCGAGCGCGAGAGCAGCCGCACGCCCACATCAAGCCGCCAGAGCAGGTCGAGAGAGTTCGCTGGGGAGTATGACCTGGACGAGTATGGAAGGAAGGTCGCTCCCTCGAGATACAGGAACTCCCCGTCCACCTCGACGACAAGACACTCCCCCACGGCTTCCGAGAAGGCTATTGCCGCAGGCGCCGTCGGCGCTGCTGCTGCTGCTTTGAGAGCTGCCAAGGACAAGAAGCAGCCGACCGTCGAGGAAGAAGTCGACGAAGACCAGCAGCATAATGAGGAATGGGTTGGCGAGGGTGTGGGAAGGAACAAGTCGTTCAAGCAGCGAACGATGGAGGGCCGCGAGCCCGCCAACACGCCGGCTCACAGCATCGACCGCCTCGACTACGAAGACCAGCCAAAGATGGGTGCTAGTGCCATGCCCACCTTTGATGATCCCATGCCCGAGGTCGGATACATGGATGATGATGCTCTGACCAACCCGTCGCTCGTCCGCGAACCGCTGGGTGGAAGCGATCAAGGCGACCGCGCCCACTGGCCTGGCGACGTTACCCCTCGACAGAGTGACGTTGGCTCCTACGAGCAACAGGAGACTGACAAGAACGGCCATGGTCTCGGCCTGGCTGCTCTTGGTGCCGCTGTGGGTGCGGCGACCGGTGCTGCTGCCATGGCACACCATCGCCAGCCCAGTCAAGATCACGAGGACGAATGGCGGCGCACCTCAGCCGAGCGGAAGCGCGACACCGTCATCACGAATCCATACGACGGCGCGAGCCCAATCGAGCACCCTGAGCTTGTCGGTGCCCGCGGACTCGACGACGTTTACGATCCGCCCTACCACGGCAGCCCTGGCCAAAAGAACTTTGACGAGGGCTACATCTCTCAAGGACCCGTGCAATCGCCCACCATGCAGCCCACGGGTAAGGCCATCATGCCTTTCGGTGACCCCACCGCCGAGGATCCGTTTTACGCACCTCAGCACATGAGACACATGAGCGGCATGTCGCAGGGCATGGCCTCCCCTCTGTACGATGCGGCTACCGGCAACGGCATCGACAGGATCGAGTCGAAGGACATCATTGCTCTGATGCAACACGTAAGTTTCTGTCGCTGCATCAAGTATTGGACGCTTGCTAACAATTTACTCAGCTCATGGTCAGAGATGCGCAGCGAAGCGCTCGGGATACTGAGATCCTCGTCACTCTCGTCCGGTCCGCGGCTGAGATGCGAAACTCTTTCGATGATATCAAGAAGCTCCTTGCCAACACGGAAGACGTCATCATCAAGGAGGTCCAGGAGAACACCGAGGAGTCGATCAAGAACGTGATTGGCGGTCCTCGTCCCTACCCCGGCAGCGTTAATCGATCTATCAAGGCCAGTGGCGCGTCCCAGAACAGCACGCTCGACGAGACTACTAAGAAGAGCAACTTCTTCCGCAAGGCGCTTAAGGGTCTCAGCACCAAGGGCACCAACGACCTGAGCAGGATCGAGGACATGTTGAACCAGCTCTTGAGCGAGGTCGACACCCTCAAGGCGCAGACAGTTCGGCCTGGAATGGTTAGCGGCCGGCAGTCGTACGAGAACCTCACCCCGGAGATGCAGTACGAGCAGGATCGCGGCTACGAGCCCGAGGGCCAAGCGGGCACTTCCTCTACCAGCCACGGCAGCCAGTCGGGAATGTCGTCCTTTGCCCAATCTCGCGGCCCCTCTAAGCTTGCCTACGAGCCCAACCGGATAAGCACCGTTCACGAGGACAACGAAGAGGATTACCAGCAGGAGCCCGACTACCGCAACCAGCAAGGCCTCCTGACGCCCACGCAGGAGTTCCAGCGTGGCGGATCCGTCCCCTTGGGAACCCCGCCCCAGCCTATACACACGCAGAACGCATCGGTGAGCAACGACAACACGCCGAAGACGGAAAAGGGAAAGAAGCACAAGTCGCGGGGATCCTCCAGCTGGTTCCCTAAGATCTCCAGATGGTCCGAGTCCACGGCCACGAGCGTGAGCAAAGCCTTCCGCGGCAGCGGCTCCAGCAAGAAGGAGCACGACGAGGAGTTCCTCCAGCATCCGCCGTCCCGCTCCGGATCTGATCTCCGATTCGACGATCGCTACCAAGACGACTACCAGAGCGATCAGCTGCACTCGGGATTCTCCCAGCAAGACCTCTCCGCTCCTAACCAGCGTCTGGAGACCGCCCCTCCTGCGACCTACATGACGCCCGAGGATCCCAAGTACAAGGCGCACCGCAACTCGGTCAACCTTCAGCACCCTCAGCCGCGTCAAGGACAGACTGAGAGATTCAAGGCGGCCCTCGAGAGCCAGGCCTACGAGTACGACACGCCGATGTCGCCCAAGTCTGCAGACTGGGCCGGCTCCGCCACGAGTCTCCACCGCTTCCCCCCGAACAGCAACCGCTACAGTGGAGGCACGCCCGGCGAGTACTGGAACTCGTCTCCTGCTGGTCCCCCGCGACCCCCCAAGGAGCCCATCGACGATGCGGCAGCCACGCCCGCCAAGAGCCGCATCTCAAAGCTGGCCTCCAAGACCAGCCCTCTTCCCTACCAAAGTGTGGAGAGCGGATACGGCACCGGCCCTGGCACACAGCCCAGCAACTACACCGGCAGCCCCAAGCCGGAGAACCGCAACCTGAACGCCGCTCTCGGCATGCCGGCTCGCCGCCCCAGCGGGCCCCGTGCGATGACCCCGAAGAGTGCGGAAGAGGAGGCCGCCCGAGAGGAGCGACGCCGCAAGAGAGGTGAGCCCAACCATGAGCGCTTGAACGATAATATTCTAACATGACGCAGACACCTTCGGCACAGTCGCCAGCAATGAGACCGACACCTTTTAGAAGAAGATTTCTCCGCAAGCTCTGTTCACTCGACACCGAAGCTGAACATTCCATGAGTTTATTCTACTGGATAGCTTGAAGCACATGATGCACCTATAATCATCGAACATATTCAAGGCAGATTTGTGCCATCTGCTATAGATTTGGCAGGATAGCCTGCCATGCGGCAAGGCCCCAGAGCGAGGGGCCTGGAAGCCGGACGGAGGACGAAGGGAGAAAAAGGATTCGCTCCTCAGCCTTACGACGACATGACACGCAACTGATGGTTTTGCGTTTGAGCGATGTTTTCGGTGGGGGCCCAGCGAGTCCCCTCACTTGGCATGTTGGTTGAGGCCAAGAATCACGGGGGACGGGACTCTGGGATGGGACGACGAACGCACGCGAAAGTTGGTTGATACCACATAACTGGAATTGGACTGCTGTTATTTTTTTGGAAGCGGTCGCGTTTTCGCGAGGCAGATACCATAGGGGAGGACGAGGGGACTGTAATTGTAGTTCATGGATAATGGAATCTTTACCCTGCCCACTGTTGTCCGGTGTTGTTGCCGTCGTCCGTCATCGCCACCATCGTCCCTCATTTTTGACGTCGCCCGTTGTTATCACCATCGTCTGTCATTGTCACTAGTATCTGTTGCCATTACTGCTGCCCCTGTTATTTGTTGGTGCTTGTCAGAGGTTTTGGATATTTCAGCTTGGGGGATGTGTGTGTGAAATGATAAGTCTCCTCTTCCAGAACTGGCCAGCCTTCCCGTCTGCATCGTCACGTGGCGTGCTTTCTCAAGGGCTCAAGGTGAATTTGGCTCTCGTGATGTGATTTATCAGCCGTCAGCTGCATGTGCGACCGAGACCTTGGGATTAGTCAAGTCCGGCGCGCGCGGTTGTGTGTGTGTTCTGCATTTTCCGGGGGGAGGGGGATTACGAAATCTGACGGGATACGAACGGCCCGGACATAACGTTCGTGGTTTCGTTGTTCGGAGGAACTTGATAACGTTATGAAATCGCCGCCGTCAGCGAAGCACAACATGGTTATTTCCCATTTTGGCCGAGGGGAGAACTGAGTCCCGTGACTAATGCAGCGGAAACCGAACCCGGTGGTATTCTGGTCCCGGGTTGGATACAAGAGAAGAATGCTTTTTGGCTTTTGTTTGGGGTTGAGCTAAGAGCGTGTAAGCGTAGACGGTTTGGTGTTGTGGTTAGTAAGGTTGCTTGGGTAGTTTGTGCTATTCGGTGAGATCCGGCGCGGCGGCACCGGCCTGGTCAGCAAAATCACCTAGTAAAGAGTTCAGGTTAGATGTTGTCGGGTACGGAGGGAACCGAGGCCCGGGTGCCGTTGTCCGTCCGTTGGATTTGTCACGGGGATTAGGGGGGACTTGCATCCGCGCGGGAGGTGTTTGGCGGATGTTGTTGCAATCTCCTACCTGGGGTTTCGTTGTGATTGGGTTATGCGGCTTACATGGTCTGACGACATCAGAGAGGGTGGTGGGTTTCTAGTTGTGTGGTTCAGGAGGAGGCAAGGGCGGGGTTTATGCGGACATGCAGATACACTAGGTACAATGGCATATATATGAAAAGGACGTGGGGATGTTTTGTGAGATTTACGGCATCGCATCACTCGGCTTCTATCAACGACGAACATCTCCAATCTCGCAACCAGAAAACCGATAAAAAGAGAAGAACTCATGTCTCCCCCCGTCGTCCTCATCCTCGGCGCCGGATCGCGCGTTGGCGCCGGCGTGGAGCAGAGCTTCTCCGGCGCGGACTACTCCGTAGCCCTCGTCTCCCGAAGCCAGCCGGACCCGCCGTCCCGCGACGAAGCCTCCGGCCACCTCCGCATCCGGGCCGACATATCGAACCCCACGCAGCTCCGCGCGGCATTCGCCGCCGTGCGGAGCGAGTTCGGCAAAGGGCCTAGGGTGGTGGTCTACAACGCCGCCAAGCTTTGTTCGCCTCCCGACGGGGAGAACATGCTGAGCCTGGGGCTGGAGGAGTTCGAGGCCGACGTCAGGCTGAACGGCACCGCGGCGTGGGAGGCTGCGGGCCTTGCCGCTGCGAGCTGGAAGGAGGACAAGGAACCAAAGGGCAGGTTTCTGTTCACGGGGAACGGGCTGAACGAGCAGGCCAGCGGGGTTCCGATGTTCGTCACGCTGGGCGCCGGGAAGAGTCTGGCTTGGTACTGGATCGGGGCTGCGGATTTGCAGTTCAAGAAGACGGGGGCCAGGTGAGTTTTTTTTCCCCTTTCTTTGGGGGGGTTTTCTTTTTTTTGGGGGAGGGGGGGACGGGTTCTAAGCTAACCACTGAGGAATTAGGTTCTTCTACGCTGATGAGAGGAAGAAGGACGGCAGCAGCGCTGGTTTGGATCTCGGGGCCGAGTCGCATGGGAAGTTTTACCTGAGGCTTGTGGAGGGGGACGTTGATGAGCTGCCTTCTGCTGTTACGTTTGTCGATGGGGAGTATAAGAAGTTTTGAGGCGGTATGTGCTGGACAGGGGAAGGACATATAACAGGTCGAAGCCTTTTATGCGGTTGTCAAGAGGTTGAGTAATACACGCCGCAGTTGGCGCAGTTGTTTTCCTGAGAATATCGTGCGTTGCATTACCAACACACCGGTACTGTAGGCATAATCCCGCATAATAATAGTTGGGGGTTTCCCAACGAAATCGCCTTCTAGGCGGGGGATGTTGAGAAAAGTGTGACTACCCATTCGCTGGAGGGAAACTCAAGGGGGTGGACGACGCTCGGTGTGGTTTGGACGTGGTGGAATACGATCGAGGGCATATCTGACCCAGCCGATGACATTATGTATGTCGTTGCCGTACGTCATGGCCTATTATAACGGGGAAGCCGGCCCTCAGGGGGCCAGTATCAAGGGGTTTTCCTCCTGCAGCAGCGGTTGCATCTCATGAGTGGCAGATATTGCGAAGCTCGTAAGTCTGCTTGCAGCTTTCTTTCGGTCACCCTTTTCCTGCAATACTTGGGCTCTAGGATATTTGTTTCTTTTGGTTCATCCGACACTCCTTGGACGAAAGCTGCTCCTCGTCCATTATTTCTGCTTCTTTGCTTGTCCGTCATTTCCACTTCGCTCGTCCATCATTTCTTCTTCTTTCGTCCTTCAGATCTTCTTCCTCGCAGGCTTATTGGGGGGGATACGCCCGCGATGACGGACCCTAGAACACAGGGCGGCGCCTACCTCGGGAAACGCCCATCCCAAGACCGCACCTGTCTGTTTCGACCTGCCTTTGCTGCCGGCAGGCGCTATCGAGTGCACTGGCCGAGAAGTAGTTGATGTCCAATGCATCTGAGGAAGGAACAAGAGTGTCGGAACCTCCAGCCACGCGCGTGATTGTCGTCGACCGCAGGTCTCTTCCTCCCCACCTCATCAACAAACATCATCTTGGATCCGGAGCAAGTTTGATCATCATTGTTTTCTTCATCGATTGCTAGGGCACCATCGAACTCCAACAAATACACCAGTATGCCGTTAGAAGAATGTCCTACTCCAGTCACATCAACGGCGATCGGCGCTCGTCGACAGACGACGGGACGCAGCCCGGTTCCTCAAATGACCAGACTACTTCGCAAAGCTCTGGCCCGTATCAGGCTGGCGGCACGAATCCGCAACAACACAACGGGTACCCGGCCCAAGTCAATGGGGCCGCAGGTTCATCGAGAGACATGACACAGCCCGAGCCCTCAGAGCTTGCTTCTGACAACGCCGCCGATTTAAGTGTGAGGCCCTGGTCAGAAGATCACATATCATGGCTTCGAAGGGGGGAACATGATTGGACCAGGGCGCAAACCCTCACCCAGCTGTGGCGGTGGTGTTCAGACTTCGCAACCGTACTGCACTACGTATATCCTCGGGAGACTATCCCTCAGGCCAAGGCATCGATGTGGCAAAACCTCAAGAACAATCTTGATGCCACGGATATGAAGGTGCAAAGACTGATATTGATAACAAACGACGAAGACTACAGGGGAGACCTGGAGTCAATTCGCGGTGAAATCGACAGCTTGCATCGGAGGCTGATGGAACGACGTTTTTCGCTGAACGCGTCCGTTTAGAGCGGGTTGTTGTGAGATTAAGCCTGGTGGATGGTCACTCGCAAAGCGTCACGTTGGAACAGCGAGGACGAATAGTAATAAATATCAACAGCTGCTCTTGCTCTTCATCGCTGCTGTTGTCCGTCATTATTCCTGGGGTGTGAATGGTTAGCTCCTGTTCAGGTCTTTGTGCCCCGATAACTAGACGGACAGCTATCGGGGCAGCCCCTCATTGCATTAGCGAAACGTCGCGGGTGGATCCAGCCCTTCGCAAAATCGCTACCCCTCGAACGCTGCGACGTGGATTGCGGGCGCCCATCACGGCAGCACCACAGCCCACAGCATAGCGACGCGACAAAATGCCTCGAGATCCGCTCATCGGCCTGGTCGGCAAACCGTCGGCCGGCAAGAGCACGACGCTCAACAGCCTCACAGATGCCTCGTCAAAAGTTGGTCCGTACACCTGCCTGCCTTGCTGAGCCGCTCGACCGAAAAAGCGACCCCGCCATCGACCTGGCCGCTGATGGAACTCGTGAACAGGAAACTTCCCGTACGCCCGCCCTGGTCCTCTCTTACACACCACAAGCCCTTCCCTGAGCTGTCTGTCTCTCTCTCGCCTGCCGTACCACGCTGACGCCCCCCGGCCTCTGCCGTCCGCAGATTCACGACCATCGACCCCCAACGAGCGATCGGCTACCTTCAGATAGATTGTGCCTGCGCGCGGTACAACCTCTCCGACCGCTGCAAGCCCAACTACGGCTCCTGCGTCGACGGCCGCCGTTCCGTGCCCATTGAGCTCCTCGACGTCGCCGGCCTCGTCCCCGGCGCCCATCAGGGCAAGGGCCTGGGAAACAAGTTTCTCGACGACCTGCGCCATGCCGACGCGCTGATACACGTGGTGGATGTCTCGGGCACCGTCGACGCCGAGGGCAAGGAGACGCGCGGCTACGACCCCTCGGTCGACATCGCCTGGCTGCGCGGCGAGATCGTGGCCTGGATCCGGGGCAACCTAATGGATAAATGGGGCTCGATCCGCCGCCGACACATGGCCATCAAGGCGACGGCCATCGAGACGCTGCAGGGCCAGTTCTCGGGCTACGGCGCCACGTCCAACGTGGTCGCGCGCGCGCTCGACCGGCTCGGCATCAAGGAGCCGCTCGAGGACTGGGACGACGAGACGATCGACCGCGTCGTCAACGCCTTCACGGACGAGAAGTTCCCGACCGTCATCGCGCTCAACAAGATCGACCACCCGGACGCGGACAAGAACATCGCCAAGATCGCCAAGATGCAGCCCCCGGAGACCATCGTGCTCTGCTCGGCCATCTCGGAGATCTTCCTGCGCAAGATGGCCAAGCAGGGGTACGTCAAGTACACGGAGGGCAGCGAGTTCGTCGACACGCGCGAGGACCTGATCGAGCAGGGCGACCCGGAGGGCGGGGGCCTGAAGGAGCTGGACGAGAAGAACCGGAACCGGATCGAGAACCTCAAGGACATGGTGCTGTACCGGTTCGGGTCGACGGGCGTCGTGCAGGTGCTCAGCCGGGCGGCGGAGCTGCTGGGGCTCGTGCCCATGTTCCCCGTGCGGAGCACGACGACGTTCGGGTCCGGCGCGGCCGAGTCGCGGTTCGTCTTCCGTGACTGCGTGCTGGTCAAGAAGGGCACGACGGTGGGCGACGCCGCGCGCAAGGTCATGGGCGACGCGCCCATCGCCTTCATCGAGGGCGCCGGGGGCACCAGGGTGGCTGAGGACGACCTCGTCGCCGTCGGGAAGAACGACGTAAGGCACTCCCTTCTGTCTCTTTACACGTCACTTCCAGCCCTATCTCCCCGTACCCTTGGACCACTGCGCAAAATCGGCTAACATTTCACAGATCTTGTCCTTCAAGGTCGGCAGGGCTTGAGTGTACTAAAGAAAAAGTACTTAATGAAGCCCGGACGCTCCGTTGCCTACGGGACGGGACCCCTAATTTCACAGCCCCCCCTCCCCGTCCACAGTCCGCCAAAGCTGCCCATATACAGCAAGATCCCCGTGACTTGGCAAGCCCGCTTCCTCACCGTACATGGAGAAACCTAGAGTAGATGACTGGAAGGGACGATTCCTGGTGGGGAACGGGAGGGAGGAGTTCATCGCAAGGCGTTTCTCTCGTGAGTCGTGACATGAAAATGAAATGAGATGAAGGTTGGATGCGGGCCAGACATAACACACGGGTCACGGGTGTATTCGCACACGGTCTACTACAGGCCAAACCCTGCTTCGCAAAGAGCCTGGCAGGGCTTAATCTCTTCCAGGGGCCGGTGGGAGGGGACGGGGCTCGCTCGGTTCAAATAACAAAGACAGATTTGGGGGTCCTTTTCTGGAATATCGCAGGAAAATAGAATCAATCCATGTGGCAGGTTCTTTAGGGAGTACGGCTAGCCTTATGAAACTTCAGAAACCACCACTCGAGTCATTGCCCAGCGTAGCACCCGGTGGAACCTCCTCCCATCCGTACTTCTAATTACAACCGCCGATAGTACTACTACACTACCGGCAGTGTGCGGTATGCCTTACGGAGTATGACACTAGACGTATTCTGGGACTTGCTTGTATGGAGTAGACATGTGTATCCGGGTGGCTCACGCTCTGGCCGGAGGAATATCCGTACACGACGCTCTCTCAGCCCGACGGCCTAGACTACGTGCAAATTAAAACCACATGGAGTCCCTTTCGCTCTCGGATTTAAAGACACCCGGAAAATTGGGAAAATGTTCCAGCTGGGCAGGGGACGCATTTTTACGGCAGGCAAATCGCTAAACCGCACAGCCCCTTAGGTTTTTTGGGGGCGGCGCCCCCGGTGAATAAAGTATGGACAGTAAAGCCCAGCAGGGGACATACCAGACCCGCAATGCCGAGTGCTGCGCGTTGCGCGTCCTTCGGGCTCCGGAGCGGCGCAGTTCGTGCCTTGTACGACGGTGTCGGTGAGATGGTGAGACTCCCAAGAAGGAAAGAAGAATACACGTTGCTGCTGCGCTATGAGATCCTGCTATCCACTGAGCGCCAGGCAGGCAGTGGTTACAGTTAACGGACAGTATGTGTACTAAAAATTTCAGACCATTCGCATGAGCGCATATACTGCTCAATGAATTAAGTTCCTCTGCAGCGTTGCAAATGGGCGCATAAATGGCTTACTGTCTAAAAAGTTTGCGAGGCCAGAAATTCGGCGTTTCAATGCGCGGAGAATGACATCACTAGGATCGCCAGCAATGGCTGCTGTCAGGCGGGAAGCAAACGACCGGATAGGGCAGGGCGCGCAGGCTGGGTCCTAACAGCCGCCGTCATGCGGCACAGCCGGATGTCATCAACCACACCTATGTCCACACAATGCAGAGAGAATAGACAGTAATATGCCAACAACAACCACAGAAAAATCACAGAACAATAAGATTGATGAAGTTGTTAACAAAAAGAAGTTTTCGTGTTGAAGAGATTGATGTCGGGTATCGAATTAAGCACTCAAGTGTACACAGTCCCCAAGATTCTCACCATCCCCTCCCGAGCATGCCGCAAGAGGAAACGACGAGAAGGAAAGAGCCCATAAAGTAAGCCGCCTCCAAACAGATGGGAAAGAGGCCGTTGCTGTATCGTGTCGTAAAAGAAACAAGTGGTTCCGGGGGTGTGGTGGTAAGCCCTGCAGTGGCAGTGAATCCCTGCCCGCTGGCTGCATGACGGGTCCCTCCCCCATGATTGCCGGATGAGACGGAAGCTGAGGTCGCTGAAGTGCCCGGCCACCCTACCACCGCCCTCTCAGGCGAACGATTCTCGCATCGCAGAGAGCTTCGGAGGTCATGTCATTGTCGCTTGCTTGTTCATCGTCCTGGGCCTCGTGCAGATGGGCGTGGCGCCGTCGGGTTCGTCGCAGCGACGGACACTTAATACTTCAGGATGATGTACAGAGCGTGGATGATACCGGGCAGGTAACCTGTGGATGTTAGTGACTGTGAGGAGGTTGCAGTGAACCAAATTGAAGCTTACCAAGGATGGTCAACAGGATGTTGATGAAGAAGTCGGCACCACAGCCGCGCTCGAGGAAAACACCGACGGGCGGGAGGATGATGGCAAGGAGGATCTTGCAGATATCGGAAGCGGTGAAAGGCATTTTGGCGGATTTGGTGGGTTGTTTGATGTGTGGGTGTTCGTTAACGTTTGGTAGTTCGCGAAAGGATCTCGAAGATCTAAAGGTTTGACTGAGTTGTTGTTGGTTGGTTGATGATGGGAGGGGATAGATGTGGTGGGTTGGGTTGGGGACCAGATGCTTAAATAGAGGGAGCCGAGGAAAGAGAAGCCAAGAAGCCCCTCAACGTAAGGCAGGTGCAAGGTGCAAGGTCAAGGTCAAGGTCACCAGTCGAGCTCAGAGTGATGTGATGTGGACTTGCATGGGCCACCCACACCCCTTCCGGCCCTCAAGGCTCAGCTACACTACGGATGTATACCTTACCTGAGTCCTGACCATCGCCATCTTACGTCTGACAAGGGACAAGCCAGTCCAAGTGCCAGGCCTTCTGAGGCCGGGAAGCACCCAAGCAACGCAGCAGCAGCGCACCCAAGCGCACCTCCCAAGGAGGACCGGCAGGCGCCTGGTCGTGCCGGGAGGGCTTGGTCTTGGTGGTGGAATGAGAAGGGACATGCGTCATCGACTACCTTCCCGGTTTGCTGCGGCAGGAATAAAGTGCTGGCGTAAGGCACACTGACTTGGGTGGCAGCGGGTGGCACTGACTCCTGAGGGAAGGAACATAGGTACCTACGCTGATACCACACTACCTACAGTGGACATTACATGCGTCACGCAGGAAGGAACGGATGTTCGGTACACCTCAGTACCTATCGACAAACCTGCCGAGACCTGAGTGCGCGTGTGCCCTTCGGGTTTCCTCAGAATCTGCACCAGTTTCTCGCTTCTTTTCTTGGGAGATGGGACGGCTCTGCCGTGCGTTGCGGACAAGCCACACCAGTATCCACTTTTTTTTCTTTTCATTTGCAGTGACAAGCGCAAGGTATCGACGTCTGTCCACGTCTACCTAGCCTCCCCCCTTCCACACTCCCTGTAAACTCGGCCGGAGCTAACTGCGAACAAGCGGCTTCTACGACGTATCATCGTCGAGATACCCATGCTGTGGTGAATGTCTGCAGCGCGTGGGCAGTCTGCAAAGAAACGACTAGAGCCCACCGCCTCGTCTTTGCGCTGCTGCTGCCAGGTTTCCTCGAATCGCCTTACATCAGACATGGCTTTACGCCCCAGCGCGGCAACGCCCAGCCGGTGCTGGTTCACAGACAAGGCGCAGAAAGGCTCCCTTGCAGCAGGAAGAGGTCAAGAGGTCTGGGTCTTCCTTCTCTTCCTTGCCTCGCGCGCTTGCTCGTTCGCTAATAACCATGGCATCGACTATTTCTCGTTTCCGATCTATCCTTACCAGATCGAGCACTCATTGCGCGTCCTCCCCCCGCTCTCACCATGGCTCGTCATTGGGACACCCAGCACGGCCTTTCCGAGCCTCCCTCAGAGAAGGACGCACAGGCGGTCGCAGTCGCTGCACGTCGCACCTTGCTTGCTCTCCCAGCCGTCCCGCAGCCACCAGAAATCTGCTGCGCTGCTGCGGCGCGAACTTTTTTTGGTCCTGGGCGGGTAGAGTGGATGCTACGTCATCAGCCGAGCCCTGTCTAGCGCCATCGGCGGGGCCAGCCTTCTTAATTTCACATTCACAGAGCTCATCGCTCCACCGCCGTCGACACCGTCGACCACTCAGATGCGCTAGAAGGAGTCACGACGCTGTAAATAAGGTGCAGGGAAGGCCCCGACCTTCTGCAGGCGGTGAGCCACAGCGCCACAACCGTAGAGCTGATGTTCAAGCTAAGGCGCAACAGTGACGGCTAAGCCACAGATTCGCACCAGGGATCGACCTGTCGCCCTGGGGATCTCAAGGTCGTCGTGTCCAAGGTTGATGCCGCCTCTTCTCTAGCGGACATCGGCCCGTCCGCGCTTGCTGCGGAGAGGGAACGTAAAGATTGAGTTGATCAAAGCATATTCTCCACCGAAACTCGGATCGTTCTCTTCGTCCTAGAGAAAAAACTTGTCAAATTTGTCTCACCAACGAAACCCAAGGGCCCCGTCACTTATGACGCAAGGGGCCCGGTCCTGCCCGGTCCTGCCCGGCGGCAAGACGGCCAAGTCGGCTCGGCAGCTGCGCAGGGCCAGGACGGAGACGCGGCCTGTACCCGCTTCGTGACGGGGGACCACGGCGAAAGGAGACGTCCGACATCATCCACCTCCAACGACGTAGGGTCTGTAGGGCTGGACCACCACGCAAGCATGGAGGCAGGCTTTGCGAGGCTAGCTGTGGCTGGAGAATGAGGTGTGCCACGACGGGACGTCAGCGCCGGCGTCTGATTGCTCAGATCCGATTGCGACGACAAGAGGCTTGTCAGGGCAACTTCATCATCGCATTTGTTCCTGTTTTGCCCCTTTCCCATGCTTGTCGGGAATCATCGCGTCTTGGAAACTTTTTTTAGTTCTTTATTTTTTTTTCCGTTTGGCCGATGCGAGCTCTAGCAATCGGATTCAGATATTATACATCGATGATTACACGGCGGCCAAGTCGCTGCTAAGGCCAGTGGCTAGTCTCGGGTGGAAGCCGTTCTGGCCCAGCCATGCACGGCCGAGGCTATCTATACCGCCTCTCCCAAGCTTCTAGCCTAGGGCCTCAGATCCGGCACGCCTGACCCGAAGATATTTTGAGGCTACAAGTGACGAATGCCAACGTCTGTCGACTCGTTTCTCCACCCAGCCTGTTTCTGGCTCGAATACCGAGTCAGTTTTTGACGATATGTCTCGTCACCGCTTCATTTTGAACGCCGGTTTTGCCTCTAAAGTTGTTGTAGTTGCCAGTCGCGCCTGGGCGGGCATTCTTGCCCCCCTCCATTCTTAGATCTATTCTTCGTCCTTCGCAGAGGCCATCCTCTTGCCGAATGTCAGCGTGCCCCCAATGGTCTTACCCAGGACGTAGCCAGCGTACAGGCCGCAGAGGATCGTGACGGGCCACTTCTGCCACTCGCGGTCCCAGTCGAGCGGGATGGGCACGGCGCCGAGCCAGGCGCCCAGCAGCCCCCCGACGAGGCCGCCGTACGCCTCGTCGAGCGGCGCCTGGGCGGAGGCGATGGCGAGCCACGCGGCCGCGTCGACGCCGTGGACGTAGAAGAGCGGGAAGAGGGCGAGGAGGGCGACGTGCGCGGAGCAAAGGAGGGTGTGGGCGACGTGCGTAAGGAAGGGGGCGCCGAAGAGGACGAGGACGACGTGGATTACGGGCGTGACTAGGGCGGCGAGGAGGACGGAGAGGAAGATTGCCTGCGAGGGGTGTGTGTTAGCGATATCACGGTAATCGATGTACAGTTTTGTAGATGCATGAGAGAAACTCACGATGAAGGGGTTCGGCCCCGTGCTCTCGACCTTCTTCTTCTCGCCCGGCCTAGGCTTCCGCGCGGGCTTCGCCGTCTGCGACCCGGCGGCAGGGAGGCTGACGAAGGCGTAGACGACCTGGACCGCGGCGACGAGCGGCAGGGAGGCCTGCAAGGTGTGCACGGGGTCGGACACCAGCGTGCCGAAGCGCGCGCAGAAGAGGCCGGAGAGCAGGACCGGCTGGAGGTGCCGGACGGCGCTGGCGGCGGGGCCCGAGAGCGGGTGGACGGGGTGCTGCGGCTGGTGTCCGTCCTTGGAGGACTTGCCTGCGTCGGAGGCTGCTTTTGACGGCGTCGAGGACGACATTGTCACGGGGTCTACTAGCGGCATTGATCGGGTGGGTGTGAGGTGTGAGGTGATCGGGTCGAACGATCGGTCGGGAGACGGGAAGCTACCCTAGGTAGGATCCTGGGTTAGGTAGGATTTCGGGTTCGGGTGCGGACGGTTTCGGGGCGAGGATACGGAGGTTTGAATGGGAACCCGGACGCGCTCTGGAAAAACCGCGGAAGCTACGGAGAGCTTTGGGGCCACGTCCCCGACCGCGCCTCGGGTGCCGCCGAAGTCACATGACGATAAGACCGTTTCGCGATAAGCTAACCCCAGATTCCCGTTTGCACCTGCCACCGTCGCAGGGTCGCACTGATGGTCCCTGCGAACTGGGCGTTTGACAGCAGTACGTACCCGTGACTGTTTCTCGTCATGTCGCACTGCTGCCGACCAACTTAACTTCCCCAATTACCAAACTGGGCAAAAGAACGACGATGTCATATCATGCCTCTCTCTTGTCTTGAGGGATCTGAACATCATTGACAGCTGCCTTGGTCTTCCCCGGATTCGCCCTTTTCTGCGTGCCCAGCAGGTCGGGGCCCATGGTTCGATTTATTCGATGGAATGGTCAGCAACCGGCGATCATCTCATTCGCCCAGGTGCCCCCGGACGGCCCCGGCGACGGCCAATCACAGCGCCTCCCCGGTGCCCGCCGTCAGACCACATCACCCCATTATTGTTGGCAGTCGTCAGGAAAGGGAGCGAAAACGCGCGATCGACCAACGATTCTGCCTCTGCAACCACACGACTTTGTCCATTGCACTTTTCGCTGCGTTTGTTCGCCCCCCAACCTCTGCGGAACCTGCGCTTGCCTGCCATGCCTCGGCGGCTGCGCCTATTGGGTGAGACAAGTGTCTTTACTCCTTTTTGCGTGTTGGCCCGCCGCCCTACGTATGGGACACTGCAGAATCCCACAGCCATGGGAACCGGCCGGCCGGTCTTTGGCGAACGTGAGAGAAGATGGGATGGCATGATCTCGAACCGGGGCCTAGATTGATGCCAACGCCTCGTTCGGTTTTTGCAGTCTCTTGCCAGGGCACGGCAATCTTTCGGGCAAAGCCTGCCCATCTGCCCACAATAGGCGTTTGCCGTGAAGGAATCCCGGAATAGATTGTGTGAAAGATTCACAGATCTCGTAGCGTAATGCGGGTGGAGGGCGCAAAACTGCTCCTTGGTATAAGATCCGGCGGCAGCTTCCCGTCTGTTGTGCCTCCCTTTCCTTCTCATCATCATCATCATCACACATCAACAACATCAAGAGTTCTCGACTCAAAACCACAAGCTCTCCACTTCATCACTTGTACGAGTGTATCACCAACAACCACCACTCCACACCATCACCAAGAAGATTCTCTTCTCGACTTCACTGTCTCACACAACTCAAACACACAAACCCAAACACCACTTCTAAAACAATGTCTCCCGCATTCGCCGCCCGCAACGCCGCCCGCGCCGCCGTCCAGCGCAGACAGTTCTCCCTCCTCACCAACATGCGCAACGTCGCCCGCCAGTTCGAGCCCCACCCCTTCCAGAGGATGCCCCAGACCGGCGTCCAGGCCAAGCCCTTCTACGGCGCCATGATCAAGAAGCGTCTCGGCACCATGGCGATGTAAGCACATCCTCCCTCTCTTCCAAAATCAGGAAATAGAATACAACTAACACCGTCTCTCACAGCTTCGCCCCCTCCGCCATCTTTATCCTCGGATGGCCCTACCTCTCCATGCTGGCCTGCGACGGCCGCATCTGAGCATTCTTTTCTCTCTCTCGTGCCTAGCACGCCATTCCTTTCTATGCATTCAATGTAAAGAATGGGCAAAACAAAAAACTACAGACACAAAAAAAAACATCACGACGCCAATGGGAAGAGGAGTTGGGAATTTGGAAACATATCACGGAGAGGATATATACCTATACATACATCTCCACAAGCATCAGAAGGGGCGTTCGGGGGCTTCTTGGCTTCAAAGCATTGGTAGAAGTCCATTCGGGCACACATAATTTACTTTGTTCATAATTATCTTTGCTTGATTGCACAGCTTGAATTTGATTGAGTGGATCGATGTTTCCTCGGCTCCGGCTTGGTAATTGGAGTGAGTTGCCAGTCCACACTAGGCCTGTAAGCATCCCCCTTCTTGTGAACAATTCCGACCAGAAACTGGTATAGAGGGAGTGATGATGAGAGATCAAGATACTTGTTCATTTGCTGGGTTCCATTCCGAAGTGATATCGTGAATGATGTCTTCTCTGCTTGTCGACGCTAATAATACTCTGGAATATGATTCACTCTCCTGGAGGCCTTTCTCATACTTGCTGTACGTTGAACACAAATTAATCAGAAAATAAATTTCAAGCTTCAATACACTAAAATTCAAGTCTCTAGTTAACATACGAACCATCCTTCCACAAATGCAACGGTTGCACCACCTGCCTCTGTGTCAGGCTCTTGCACTTACACAGGCCGGAAGACCCTAGGTGGCCAGTGCACGACAGCTCCGAGTCGCGCTACTCCGCTTTCGTCCTAGCAATTCGCGCCCCTGCAGCTGCCCCGGACTGCGACCGCGTCGTGCTGAAGCTGTCCTCCATTTTTGACCACTTTTACAACACATCACGGCCCCAGGCGACCGACGACGACCACGATAGCGACGACACCTGGCGATTTCTTACTGTCCAACAGCCGCAATTCCCGGATAGACACGGCGGACCGCTCACCACCGCAGCCCCGGTAGCCGCCAGCGAAGCAGTATCCACTTTCAGTCACCGCTACACCCCAACAAACAAAGGGGGGCTACCTACCGCGAGGTCGAAACGAAAGTCCGCCGAGACGGAACGCACGACGGGCGGAGGGTGATCGAAGAAGAGGACCCAGTGGAGGACATCGGATGCAGCTCTAAAGATGACGGACTCACTGCACAACGCGCCGATTGTCCTGGACAACGGCTCCGGCACGATCCGGGCCGGTTTCGCGGGCGATGACCTGCCCAAGTGCTACTTCCCCTCCTTCGTGGGCCGCCCCAAGCACCTGAGGGTGCTGGCCGGCGCGCTCGAGGGCGAGGTCTTCATCGGGCAGAAGGCGGCGACGGAGCTCAGGGGCCTGCTGAAGATCAGGTACCCGCTCGAGCACGGCATCGTCACGGACTGGGACGACATGGAGAAGATTTGGGAGTACGTCTACGGGGAGGGGCTCAAGACGCTCAGCGAAGAGGTTCGTCCGCCGGCGATCAGGAGGCAGCCGTATGAAGACTGACCGGACCGCAGCACCCCGTCCTCCTGACCGAGCCGCCCCTCAACCCCCGCAGCAACCGCGACACGGCGGCGCAGATCCTCTTCGAGACGTTCAACGTGCCCGCGCTGTACACATCCATCCAGGCCGTGCTGTCGCTATACGCGAGCGGCCGGACGACGGGCATCGTGCTGGACTCGGGCGACGGCGTGTCGCACGCCGTGCCGGTGTACGAGGGCTTCGCGATGCCGAGCAGCATACGGCGGATAGACGTGGCCGGCCGCGACGTGACCGAGTACATGCAGACGCTGCTGCGCAAGAGCGGCTATGTCTTCCACACGAGCGCCGAGAAGGAGGTCGTCCGGCTCATCAAGGAGTCGGTCACCTATGTTGCGCACGACCCGAGGAAAGAGGAAAAGGAGTGGTCCAACAGGACGGACCCGGCCAAGAGCATGGAGTACGTGCTCCCGGACGGGCACAAGCTCAAGGTAAGGATGGGAATTGTGCCATTGCCGGCCGAGGGGGAGTCACTAACCATGTTTCTCAGGTCGGCGCGGAGCGCTTCAGGGCGCCCGAGATCCTGTTCGACCCCGAGATCATCGGCCTCGAGTACCCCGGCGTGCACCAGATCGTCGTCGACGCCATCAACCGGACGGATCTGGACCTGCGCAAGTCGCTGTACAGCAACATCGTGCTCTCTGGCGGCAGCACGCTGACCAAGGGCTTCGGCGACCGGCTGCTGACGGAGCTGCAGCGGCTGGCGGTCAAGGACATGAGGATAAAGATCTTTGCGCCGCCGGAGCGCAAGTACTCGACGTGGATCGGAGGAAGCATTCTAGCCGGTCTCAGCACGTTCAGAAAGGTGAGTTTCGACAGCTGTGGTGCAGCATTCTTTTGGTTGTATCTGATGGAAGCTGACTGGCATTCCCCCCGCAGATGTGGGTGAGCATCGACGACTGGCACGAGAACCCCGACATCATCCACACGAAGTTTACGTGAGACGGCATTGTGAGAAATGTTTGAATCTTTTACAGCAGCGGACGAAGCGGATGAAGCGGGGTCCTTTTTTCCTAGAAGATTGCGTGCGTGCGCCCTTGGTCACGCTCATAGACTTGATGGTACATGTCTTTTTCCCCCGCGACGAGCAGCGTCAACATATCGTCGGCCACGCATCATCAACCACGAGGGGCACCCAGCGAGGACCGGTGAAATGAAACGTCGTTTCCCTTCCTTACCTCTTAGGTGTACATCTGGCAAGGAGTTGAATAGGAGGGTTGGATGGACTGGGCTAGATTTCTGATACGGCCAACCTCTCCACCTGTTCTATTCTCAAAAATCTTGGGGACGGGGACACGGTCGATCGGTCAGTGGAAAAGGCATCTCGGGAAAAGGGATGAAGAGGATGGGGGTTTGGCATGTGAGGTAATGGGCCAGCTTTAGAAAGTTGAGAATGATACCCGAGTCCTGTCGTCTCCTGTTTTTGCTGTCCGTGTTTTCAAGTTGTCCTGCCTTCCGTCCATCCCCGGTAGCTGGGATGAAGTGAATGAATGCTACGGACGCAAGAGGCGAACACACCCGGAAACATGTACTCGGGAGGTCATGTTGCATTAGATTGACATGTGTCTCGCCCGCGTACATAAACTCCGTGCGGTGGGGGATAAGCCTCGCGCGAGAACGTTGCTTTTTCGTTTTTCTTTCGCACGGATGGCCTGCTAAAAAGTAAGCGTGGACGGGTAGATACGAAACACGAGATGGTCATCTCCGCGTGGCATAACGGGCGCACCGGGTTGATGGTGACTCTTTCTTTTCTGTTATCTCTGATGGATGGTGATGGTTACTGATGGGTCTTTGATGTTCTGTCGTACGGGACGTCGGCGGGTCGTGTGGTTGCATTTGCTCGGATGGTTGTGAGTTGTGAGGAAATCGGAATGGAAGTTGAGGCCTCTCCCTCGGAATGACGTGTTTGCGTCCGAGCCTGTCTGCTTTCGTTGGTAGTTTGTTACTTTCAGCGGGAGGAGGATGCGGTTGAGGCTGACGGTGATGTAGGCGTAACGTCGCCAGAGACAATGGTAAAAGAGGGTGTAGAGAGGCATAGGACAGCACATGTCGATTTCGAGAGTGCAGACAGAGAAAGAGGCACTTGAAGAGGAACACTGATGATGAAGTCTCGAAGACTTTTCAATTCATGAGAATTGTGTAAACATGCCATCCTCGGATGGTCCAACTAAAATTCTTTGGGGGTATTGTGATGTGTGGTACCGCGGTACAAACACACGCTTTTCGCCATATCGTATCTTCTTCGCCAGAAAAACAATGAAAAAACGCCTTGGTGGTTCTTCGTCCCCGCTATGCTTTTCCGCCTCTGTTTCTGTCCTCAACAGAAACGATGCCTGCTCTGGAATACATCCAGCCAGAGATGTCATGATGAAAATCCCACCTCATAATCCCACACACAAAAATGCAAAAACTTTTTTTGGTTTCTCTTTGAACGCCGTGCTTTGGTTGATGATGTAACAGAAAATGGGAAAAAGAAAGACGTGACGGAAGATGCTCAGTTCATCTTGGAACCGAGGCGGCGGAGGAAGTTGCCGCCGCGCTCCTTCATCGACTTGAGCGACGAGGCAGACGAGGAGGCGGACGATCCCGCGCTGAGGACGGAGTCGGCGTCGGAGCCCTTGCGGCGGCTGACGTTGCCGGCGCCGCCGATGCCGACGTGGCCGACGACGGCGCGGTCGCGGGCGGCCTGGCGGTCGAAGTCCTCGTCGAAGCTGACGGGGGGCCTCTGGGCGGCGGCGTGGGCGTTGCCGGCGCCGCCGATGCCCGAGTAGAAGCGGGCCGGGGCGGTAGGCCTGGCGGTGCTGAGGGGGGTGGTGATGCCGGAGGCCGGGGTCGTGACGGCCGGGGCGCGGAAGATGTTGCCCGCGCCGCCGCGGCCCGAGTAGATGTAGGTGTTGGGGGCCACGGTGGGGTGAGGCTCGGTGACGAAGATCTGGGAGGGCATTTTTGCGGTTGTTTTGTGTGTGGTGGTTGGGAGGTTTGGGTTGTGTGATCTCTCGACGTTGCGTGTAAGTGGTTGTTTGGAGACGGGGATGTGGGTGTGAGTGTCTTGGTCGTCCGAACTCTCAGATGATAAAGTGTGAGTGCGAGATTGGATGAACGTGTCAAGGACGTGTTCTTGTTGTCAAGTGTCTTGGGATGTGTCAATGGCGAGAAGGGGAGAGGCTCATGAGAAACAGAGGAGGGTCCATGGTTATTATACCTAGCCCTCCTCTCCCTTTCTCTTTGAGAATGGCCTGGTGGTGGTGGTGTGTGTGAGTGAGTGTAGTGGGTGGTGGTGGATGCCAAGCGGCGAGGACACGGCCGAACTGAGTGCAGTTGTCCTCCTGACGCGCAAAAAAAAAGTTCGGCCCCATGGGCCCCTTGGGCTGAGTGACGGCGTTGCACTGGCAGGCGAGTCACTTGGTGCACAATTAGTCTAGGTACGTAACTACGTACTCTTTTTTTTATCCTCCTGCCTTGGCCCATGCCTTGAGAGGAAAAGACTGGAAGGAAAAAAAGAATTTTTAGCGCTGGATCTCTCTGCTTGGACCCAGCAAAAGAATGTTTTGGCGGCTCCTGGTGGAGGAGAGTGGGAGTGAAAGAGGGGATGATGGGGGGGCGTGTGTGACCGAGACTGAGAGGAGAGATCTTTCCATGGTTGCAAAGTTAGGGCGGTCCCGAGGCCCCGAAACGTCGGGAGCGGAGCTAGGTACTCTACCTACACTAGGTAGGGGAGGGGAAGCTCTGTGGTGAGGAGCTAGGCCTGTTGGAAACAGCTCATGGGTAGCTTGGTTCGCTGTCGTTCTCGACAGAGCTTTTTGGAGGGGCGGGCGGCCGATGTCGTGATGGGGGATGACCCAGGTGCCAGGGCAAGGCAGCCTTTCGCAATGATGAAGACACCCACTCCAAACAGAATTCGCTCACCCAAGGACCCAAGGTGAGACGGGGCTGTCTCTGATCGGAGGCATGCTGCATATGCCGTCCGCCTACAGGCTACCTACCGCCTGCCTCGCCCTGCATGCTGTCAGCGACGAACGACTGGAAATTGCTACCCGTAAGCCGGTGAGCCTCCTGTGATTTGATTGTTTTTTTTCTGTTATCTTGTGCAATAAGCAAGGGTCCAAATTGGATATCCTTCCTGGCTGATATCATTTTGGCTCTTTGCTTCTTTAGATAAGGCAAGGTAAGGTAAGCAGACGCATGAAAGAACAAGCAAGCAACAATTGGAGCCAGCAACTTCCTCAGCTTTCGTAAGCCGAGCGCTGGCAAGTTGAATGCATGGAAGATGGAAGCGAGAGAAAGGCCGGGACGCGTCCGTGCAATGCATGTAGTGTCATACTGACAGGTACAACTACTATTATTGTGTTTTTGCCCTGTTTGCAAGTCGCCTTCTGTCTTGGCTGTTGTACTATGGTACTCCGTACTTTCCGCGAGAGTAGGAGAGAAGATGGGCAAAGACCTCTCCCCCCCACCTGCTCTGTCCCGCGTGATGCAATGTCAACCTGCTGCCAGATGGTGCTTCCAGGGTCCCCAAAGTCACGAGGACCCAGAGTAAAAAAAAAACCACAGGCAAAAGTGAAGGAACCGAAGACGCCATTTGCGCTCTGGATCATTCTGTTAGCAAAGCGTTACCCCATCGATTGCCTATTCCGGGCTTAGCGTAGCACTACGTACCCCGGCCCAGAGCTGGGCTGGCCGCAACTGGGGAAAGAAGATGGGGCTAATGCAAGGAACGTGTTGGCCTACCTATTTTTTCACTTGCTGGTGGAGGAAGGAAGCTGCTGGCAATGGGAAGTTTCCTCTTGCCTTGCCAACTGCCAAACTTGCGTTGTGCCATTTCTCTCCCCTCCCACGTAACCACGCGCCAAAACACACCCCTGCTCCGCCAGACGACGACGTCCAAAGTAGCCCACCACTCGACCACTCACCAGTTTCCTGGGGGTAATGGAAACCTCTGCCGGCCGCGTCGACGATGGTCACCAGACTCGTTTTTCCCTCACTCCCTGGTCCTGATGCATTGTCGAACCCCTCTTCCCATCGATCCAGGTCACGAATCCATCGCAAACCGCCGAGGACCCAAGAACCACAGTCCGGGGAAGTCCATCGAACGAACGGCATGCCCACCTGGCGAAACGTGCGAGGTTGGCGATGAGGTGTTTTGCTTCTCGGGACTTGAACAGTCAACACGTGGACTGACTCTCCGCCTCCCTCTGCCCCTGACGCCAGTTCACGGTCTCATTCCGCCATCTCGCTCAGATATGCTGATTGATTCGACGCGTGTTTCCAGTGAATGCTACAGATGCTCTCGCCTTTGTGGCTTAATATGGCGGAGGTTAGACGGGACCGGTCTCGTTGCTGGCTTGCTCTAGGACGGTGCCGGCGTGGCTCGTAGCACGCTAGCGGAGAGGCGAAGACCAACGTCGAGCAGACCCTGGAATCATGTCTACGCATCGTCAACCTGTCATGGATCGTCGACAAGTCATGCCTCGAGTCGACGACCACAAACCCTCCTAGTCCCGGCTTCAGCGTGCCTAAAGGAAGACGGCACAAGTACATCACTTGTATCCTGCGTCCTCGATCATGAAAACGCAGACATCTTACAGATGGACGACGGCGGACCGACCCGAGAGCTTTCTTCTGGGCTTGCTTACCCATCCTCCCGTCCAACGGCGAGGTCCCATCTGAGCACTGCGTTCCCGGCAGATGATCCCACGGAGAAAACAAAACTTCACCAAGAAGGACATCTCCATCAGCGCCTCCCAAACGACAAAGCCGTCCCGCTCGCCCTCAGCCTTGACCTCATCCGGCGCCGTCCTCTTCCCAAACACGCCGGCGTGCTTCTTGCCCTCCGATCGGTCTATTACGTACAAGACTAGGGGCCATTCCCCGGATCTTCGTCTCCTAGCGAAGTTGCAATGTTTTACCCCGCATTTCTCGAGAGGCGAGAGAAGCTTAAAAACGGGTGAGGTGCCGTCTGGAGCCGTCTGATCTCAGAGCTGTCGATGGGATGGGGTCCAAAGTCATTAGGTAATGGCGCAGACCTCGCCCCCTACCTCCAGGGCTGAGCGCCCGCAACAACGTGGGCGACGGTGGCCAGCCATGTCTTGGTGCTTGGTGTGGTGTCGTGTTCGCGGGGGATGTTTGGCCGAGGAGACGAGCAATGTTTCGATGTCTTGTTACTGGTAATGGACGGGCTCGAGGGACGCAGAGTGGCTGCATGCCGAAGAGCTCGCCATGGTTTATTGACGATCATCTCCACCGAGCAGCACTCACCTCTTCCCGCTTTCAGGTTTAGTGGCCGGCTCCTGGCACTGGGAACCTTGAACGTTTGGTATCACGTGCCTTTGTGGATGCTGTCTAGAGCCTGAGACACATCCTGGCCGGCCGTCTCTTGCACATGGGGTTCAGGTCCACATGCTTCACAGGCTTACGCTTCATTCTCGCTTGCCCCTGCTGACGGAGAGGTGCCCATGAGGCCCGTTTGGAATCACCCAGCGGACTGGAGAGGCTCGGCTCGACGCTTGGCAGCAGAATCTCCGTACTCGGCTATCGAGATGTCAAGTTTCAGTCGGTTCAACTCGTTGACAAACGAACATGTACTCCGGAGTCGATCTATGCGTAACAAGGGCGTACAGGCAGCCGGACATCTCACTCCGGCTGACGAGCGGCGTTCTACGTAGGTTCCGTAACGGCGGAAACTCTGCAAAAGTGAAGACGTACAAAAAGGTTAGCTCCCCATTGCAAAATCGGACATGCCTCTTCGTGGCCTCCTTATTTCGGCGTCAGCCACAAGCGAAGCCACCAGGGTTCAACAGCCCTTCCTGTCTCGAACCCAGAGTGAGGCTCTTACTAGTCCTCGTACGTCTCTGGCACGATATTGGACGGTGGAAGACCACTGCTGCCTCTGCGACAGCCACCACCGTGAACGCCATGTGAAGAGTCGTGCACCGCGTACTTGGACTGCAAGCATCTATTCTCATCTGCAAAGAGGAAGTACTACGGGGAATGAAGTACATAGCTTCAAGAGCTCCAAAAGCTTGCATGTTTTCGTCGAGCAACCTGACTACAAGTCGGGAACACCACGAATCACGGCGACCAGCTCTGAGGGCAGCCGTGAATGGCGTGTGTCCCTCCGTTTGCTGTTCAAACTGTAAGAACTTTCCTCTGTCGAGAGGGCCCATTACATGTGAAGGCAGCTTCGTTTTCCCTGTGAGCAGGTGGCTTAACCGATCAACCGGGCGCCGCCGTGCCGCCTCCTGCCTGTGATCCCGGCTTCTGTCTGATGCAACGAATGTGAACGGCTGTGAAGGCGTAACCTTACGAGGCGAGATGGCGGGACCCTTTCGTTTGGTTGGTGTATTTGCTGAGACATCGCGATATCTCATTCGCGCCCGAGCCCGACCACGCCGCCAGAGCAAGCAAGGCACTCAAAAACTCATTTCCATCCTCACCGAGAAGATCCTACTGAATCGGGCTACGTGTGGGCTTCTTTGGTCTGGCAATGAGTTTGCCCGGCTTAATATCGAGGTCGCTGCAGGACTTGAGGTTCCAGCTCCCGGAATATCATTTCTCTGGAAAACCTAAACATATCGGTTCCAATGCTCCGTACACCAAGCCCTACCTGCCGCCAGACGCACTCGCCTCCAGCAGCAAACAACAATCGTATTCTATAAAATCCGGTCCTCCCAGAAACCCGAAGTCGAAACCACGGTCTCCCGTCTTCTTCCTTTACCCCCTCATCCCCTCATCCTTTTGACCTTCCACCCTCACCAAGACTCGCCGAGACAGCACGCAACATGGCCAAAAAGCTCGTCCAGGCCGTTCGCGGCCCCGCCGACAAAACCAACAAGGACACGGCCGCCTTCCGCCAACTGGATGTCTGGGGTGAGGTCGTGACCCTCGACTGGATCGAGAGATACAACATCCCCGTGTCGCGTATCGCGCGCTACCAGAAGCTCCACAGCGAGAAGGATAGACTCAAGGCCATGAAGCCCAAGAAGTCGCGCACCGCGTGGCTGTCGGCCCTCCTGTGCGGGCTCAAACCTGCCGCCGAGATCAAGGAGAGCATGCAGATCAAGGACTGCTGGTACTACGTCAACTCCTGGGAAACCCTGAGGATCGGGTCCCCGACGGATGTTCCCTACCAGCCGACGCACGAGCTGCCCATGGACTACCCGGGTGCGTGGTCCGATATCTCAAAGTGGAATTGAAGATTGATCACCGTCCACCGCCCCCTCGACTGGAACCGCATCGTCGTCGTCTACCTCCATCTGAAGGACCTGAACGAGGCCCTCAAGATGTGCGTGCCGTGGGACGAGGGCACCAAGGTCGACGTGAGCGAGGGCAAGAGCCAGAAGTTCGCGTACACGAGGTGGACCGGCAGCCGCAAGGAGGGCGCGCTCCGGTGGGAGGCGACGATCGCCGTGGACCTGAAGCACGGGGGTGCGGGCCCGTTGAATGACATGCTGGACTCGGATCCGACGTCGATCGTGAATGCCGACAACGTCACCAAGTAAGTCTCTTCACTCCACCACGTGCCGTGTGGCGAGCACCGGCCGGCCGGTGATCAAAAGGGTTTTTGTACGAGGTTGTGCCAAAGGGAGAGACCGATTGGCCGAGGGAGGTTATTGGCAGTCCTTGAACCGAGCCCGGGTTTGTCCCGCTAGGTTATTAATTAATGCGTTTACGGCCATACTGTTTTGTGCTGGTGAATGCTGCACCGGATCGCTTTGGCGATGTCTCTGAATGTGGAAACGCGACTGTGATATGCATATGGCAACGATCAGATATACAGCCGCATTGCCATGCTGGGCAACCCCCCCTAGGAGCGTGCCCTTTCTCAAGTTCAAGGACTGACCGCCGCGGCATACCCCATGTTTCTCGCCTTGGGAAAATCACCTCGATGTAGTTCCACGAAAGGGCATCTAAGCCGAAAGAGTCAAAAGACGCCAAACCCAGTAGTAGCCTTCGTCTTCCCACACAAACAAATTCCTAGCAACATACTAGTTAGTGAAAGAAAAAGACAAAAAGAACAACCAACACTGAGAGAGAGAGAGAGCCCTTGTAAAAAGGACAATCGTCGACGACGCCGGCAAAAGAGAATGGACGAACTGGGGATTGAACCCAGGACCTTCCGCAGACCACAGGAGGAGATGCAAAGCGGACGCTCTACCACTGAACTATTCGCCCAATCGGGTTGTGGATGCTCTCGTCGAGATGCGTGTTCATGTAGCGGAGCGGAGAGGCCTTTTTCTCGCTTCGCTAGTGAGAGAGAGAGAGCTCCGCTTGCGTGGACTGGGTTTAAGCAGGGTGAAGGCCGGCTTGGGAATAGCTTCGGCTGTGGCTTGAGGAGTGGAACCTGGAAGTGTGTGTTTGGGAATGTTAGAGACATTGAGAGGGATGGGTTTTGGTGGTGGGTTTGAATTGAGGCTTGCGATGGTGGATTTGGGAGGGGCGACGGTGGAGTTGCGATTGTTGTGGATGGGGGTGGGTTGAGAGGGAGATTGGTGATGTAGTGAGAGATGAGCCTCCCACGTCAACCTAGTCGAGACCTGAAAATAATTCAGTATTAGATCAATGCGCCTCGGGGACGAAAACCCATCAAAGGCCCTCGTATCGAAGACGTTCGGTCGTTTGAGGAGGGAAGTGGCCGTTGCCGTTGGATTGGAGAAGTGTATTGATTCACAACTGGCGGGACCCTCGGTCGGTTTCCATATGTCATTGTGGGCGCCAAACAAGGAGTCGAGAAAGTGCCAAAGAGATGTTGAACAACAACTTCGATCTCGGATGACCTTGTGATAATTGCTAGTAATTGCTGGCTTAAGCCGTTGCTTCCTCCTTAAGGCTTTGTGGATGATGTAAATGGGTATTTTTGCCGAGTACCTTCCGAACCGCAGGACGGGAAGGGGGCAAAAAAACAACACAAAAGCTCGGATGCCAAGAACAGTCAATTTCAATGCATTAGATCGGGCAGCAATTCCAAGCTGCATGCTCAAACGGCCTCTGGAAAATCCGTTTTCCATGCAGGCTTCGAGATAAGACTTACTGCACAAAGCCAGAACTTGATGTACTTTGTCTCCGTACCGGCCAAAGACGATCCACCACAACGGACCGCCAACCAAAACCTCGCAGGCTCCGTACCGCGAACTCACCTTAACCAGCAGCACCGATACATCGCTCCCCCTGGCAAACGACTTCCGCCCCTGCACCATTCAATCCCGGGCTTCATACAACTGCCAAAAAAGCCCAGCCATGGCGTCCTCGCAGCTCCCCCTCGAGACGCTGTCCACGTGGGCCATGTTCAACGACGTGGACCTCGTCGACGTCGAGGCCCGCGAGATCCCCGGCTGCGGGCTCGGGCTGATCTCGAACAAGGCCCTCAGCAGGGAGGAGGAGACGTTCGACATCCCGACCCTCCTCCGGATCCCGCACGAGCTCGTGCTGTCGGCGGAGGCCGTCGAGAACTACGCCAAGGTGGACAGGAACTTTCGCGAGCTGCTCGACGCGGCCGGCCACAAGGTACGCACGTCGTGACTCCCCCGTGCCGCTCTCATCACCAGTCACTAACAGTCAGCACAGTCGACCCGGCACGACATTTGCTTATTCCTCCTGACGCAAAAGGTGCTATCTGACCGCCCAAAGACGCCCACCAAAGGTGGCGTGTCGACGCCGTGGACCGAGTACGTCAAGTACCTGCCGCCGCAGGTGCCCGTCACCTCGCTCTGGACCGAGCCGGAGCGCGAGATGCTCAACGGCACGTCGCTTGAGGCAAGTACATCCTCCCTCCCCCGGACGATCCGGCCTCGTCGACATGCTGCAGCCGCCACTGCCATGCCACGAGACCTCATTCAGACGAGCAAACTTCTCGCCCGTGACTGGCCGGGCAGCGTCCCACCCGGGTGCATACCCAACCACTGCCCTCGGATGACAGCGGCCAGCCAGCCCATGGGCACGGAACGGCCAAGGGTTTTGCGGCTGAGGGGAGGCGGCTATCCGCAAGGGGTCACGTTCTGACAAACACACTAGTCGGCCACGGCCGCCAAGATCGTTGCCTTGACAGACGAGTTCGACGAGCTCCGCGAGACATCTGCCGCCCTGCCCTTCTGGAACGAGCTCTTCTGGGAGAGCGACAAGGTGTCGCTCATCGACTGGGCCCGCGTCGACGCCTGGTTCCGCTCCCGGTGCCTGGAGCTCCCCAAGTCGGGCGAGGCCATGGTGCCGGTGCTGGACTTGGCGAACCACTCGTCCAAGGCCAACGCGTACTACGAGGAAAACGGCAAGGACGAGGTGGTGCTGCTCCTGCGACCGGGCTGCAGGGTCGAGTCCGGGGAAGAGATGACAATCTCGTACGGGGATGCGAAATCCGGGGCAGAGATGCTATTCAGCTACGGGTTCATCGACCCCGCGTCTGCCGCCGACCGGCTCACCCTACCCTTGGCGCCCATGGACGATGACCCGCTGGGCAAGGCGAAGGCGCACATTTTTGAGGGAGCCCCGAATGTGGAGTTCGACCGGACGAATGGCACAGTCAACTGGAAGAGCCCCTTCGCCTACTTCATGTGCCTCAACGAGGAGGATGGGCTGTCGTTTCGCGTTCTGCAGGACCACGGGGGATCACGGGAGCTAAAGGTGTTTTGGCAGGAGGAAGATGTTACGGCAACTACGACGGCCTTCGAGCAACACATCAACGGCCACCCTCAGGCTCAAATCTTCCGCCTTCGAGTGGTTACCGTCCTGGAGGATCTGGTGTCCAGCCAGCTCGAGCGATTGGCTACGGGCATGTCCCTGGAGGACCTGGACGCATCGCTCAGCCAAGGAGGTCTCATTTGCGGGGCTTGCATCAACGCGGCCGCGACGTTAAGGGAGCAGGAGACCAGCCTGCTGGAAGCCGCCGTCAAGGCTCTGGAAGCCCAGGTGAGTGTGTTTCTCTTCTCCATCGTCGGAGCTCTGTCAGAGTCAGGGCTGCAGTCGTATCTTACGATGCTCTGCCCACATCACCAAGAGGCTTGCCTCTTTTGAGCCGCCTGCATTCCTTCTGGACCTCTCCTGCGTCGAGGCCCCCAAGCCCCAGCCCAACTGCTCTCCCTCCCCCGCGCGTGCGCGCCAAGGCTGACAGGGATGGCCGTTGTGCCCCAACCTTGCAGAAAACACAGCTTCTTGCAGACGAAAACGTGGTGGCTTATCTCGGATCGATGGAAGAAGCCCAAAACGACCTAGCGGTGGGCGAAACGTCCAATGAAGAGGAAGACTTCAGTTGAAGAGGGTGGGATAGGCGAAGCCGTGCGGCCGGGTCGATCCATTCGGCACTCGTCGCACTGGGCGGCCTTTCCCTCTGGCAGTGTCAAAGGGGTCTTACTCATCTGTAAGCCGTTACGAAGCAAGGCGATTGGAGCGAGGACACGCAGCGGCACGGAGCAATGAGAGCGACCTTGCCCTCGACGCCTCCAGGCTTCCTCGAGTTCGAAACCGAGGCACCGTGACAGACAGCCCGGCATCTTTTCGTCGGAGGACACATCGCACATATGAAATGCCTACCTACGCTAGTCGACCATCGATCTCGTTCTCGTGAGAGGTGACTGACCCGGGTACACCGTACGGGCGACGCCAAATCTCCGATTCCCCCGCGTCAGGCGCTGGTTACGCTGCGTCTTTGACGGCCTGCACGATGCCAGGCCCCGGAGAGTGACAAGACCCCACGAAAGCAAGCCACATTGCGGTTACCCGACGTCGTCGGATACGCACCCCAAGTGATGTGTCTCGCTCTGTCCGTATTTGCATCCGCGCTCACCGGCTTCTGCGGAATTTGTCCAGATGGCATTTGTCTCAATAAGGCTCAGACATGACTTGGCGGCCGACCGTCCCTCGTGGCCCGTACCTACAAGTACGCAGAGATTGGCCGTGTTCGGAACGGACCTTTTCTCTCAGAAATATAGTGAAGCCACGATGAGATGCAGCAGAGCAACAGCGTCCGGGAAGGTGACATTTTGCCTGAAATCAAGCCGTCCGGGGACCAGCAAAAAAACAGACATGTTTTAGGCAGGGAGCGCGGGGCACGACACGCCGAGCGGTGGGAGATCCGCGCCGCGCAGTGTGCAGTCACTGCAGTGCTCCCATCACCCCCGGACCCTGCCAGAAGACGCCAGAGGACGGGTCTCGCCCTGTCCTTGCATGAAAGACGTGCGATGCTGAAGCGCGGCAGTCCAGTCCGCCTCGCATCGCAAAGAGAGTCTCAACACAATGGGTTTGTTCCTAGTGTTCCCGACCTTGCATCTCAACGCCGTCCTCGTTGGACGGGCACCCCGCGCCAGCAGAAGGACTCGGAGGTAGCGCTTGGGGTGCGGCTGTGGATCGCCAACCGGTGGAGAACCGGGGGGACGAAGGATTGCGGGAGGACGGGCGTAATCCTTTCGTCGACAGGCAGAGAATATGGCGGCTACGGGGGCCTTGTACTAATGTGGTGCAGTGCACGACACGCAGCATGGATCGACGGGCTTGACGCGTGGTTCCAAGCTCCCGCTTGTCGGAGGCGAGCTGACTTTTCCTTGACAATGACAGATTGTCTCATTTTCGTCCGATCCGACAATGATCTCTTTTTAACTTTGCGAATGCCATTCCCCGGGATGGGATTGTTTGGGGTTGACGAGACAAGTCCGGTCTCCGAATGGAACCGAAGGGGTAGAGAAGGGATGTCGGGGAGAGCTCTGGGACGAGCACGACAACGAGCCGGAGAGGAGCACGCGAGCTTTTGGGACCGAACTTCGCCGTTCAACCGAAGCCGGCTGGCCCGAGCACCGGGACGAGATGTCGAGAGTTTGATGCCCGAGAGAGGTCGACGACGGTCTCGTGAGGAAGAGCGTTCGGCGGACATTTTCGGGACAGCGGTGACGACGGTTGAACACGGTCACTTCTAACAATCGACGCCAATTTTGGAGGGTCTCTTCATTGCATCACACCACAGGCGCGGTGAAGCTTCGTTGGACGCCCCCGAAGCATCTTGGGGTAGCTGAAAACCTGATGCGACAGACAACGCCGTGTTGATGATGGCAGCATTGGCGAGACGCCGACCGAACCAACATCACAAGCTTCATCATTCGGTAAGCCCAGTTCTGACAGCTCTTGGCCGGGATCCTGGGTGACGAAACGGCGCGGGGAGTTGTCTCGATGACGAACCGTCTTCAGATTCTGGGCCGGCAAGTTCTGCGTTGATCGCTGGGAGGCCGGCACTAGAGAGGGTTGAAGAAGAGTGGCTGGGGGCGTCTTATTGGACGCTCACCTGGAGTTTCCGGGCGATAGAAGTGGATGGCTGTGGCCGTGGACTGGTGAGAAATGAGAGACCTGCGAGACTGTCAAGAGAAGAACGGACAGTTTACCTTTCCAGGAACCCCAAAGAACGGTACGGCTTGCGTGGGCCAAGGAGCTTGGTGAGGCGGCGGCGATTGGCCACCATTCACAGGGCAGCGATCGTCCTCCGATCCGACATGCCGCGAAATGGGCCCCGGAACGAGTGCAACAGCAATGCCCTTTCCGCAGTGGTGTTCCCCCTCATCCTAGCCCCAGATTTTCTCCAGCTCTCTCCAGTGTCTTCTCTGCGTCGTCCCCCCCCTGGTCACGCCAACCCCAGTTTCGTGTTTCTGTCCCGCCAACCTAACCCTTTTCCCCCAGTTCCTGCTTTTGCCGAACATCAAAGGTGCGTCGTCTCTCGTGTGCGCGAGTTTTCTTCGTTTGCCGAGACTTTTCCACGAACGGCGAAAACCTGGGGAAAACGGGGGTTTAGCATGGGAGCGGGGGGACATGGGAAATGGAGGGGTGTGCATGACTGGGCTAATCAAATCTCATGGATGTCACCCAGGTGCTGTACTGTTGGAAACAACAACACGCTCTGGTCTGGTGGTGGAGCCATTCTGGGGGTCTAGAGCCTCGCGAAGGAGTCGCTGCAGAGCCTACAGAGTCCGCAGAAGGGCTGGAGGGGTCTCAGGTCTAGAGACGTCCAGAGAGTCTGGAGAAAGAGGGCAGAATAGGCAGATAATCCCCCGCTTCCGGGGTCGAGTGGTGTCATGGCTGCGTTTGCTGGGTTTGAATTTTTTACCATTCCATCGTTAGTATGGGATGGTCGCCCAGCGGCGTGGGTTGTGCAGGGTCCCGAGGCTGGTTGGTTGGCCGGGTGTGGGTTTTTGCCGTTTCTTGTCGACATTGCAGAGAAAGTGTGAGATGGATGTGTGTGTGTGTGTCTGTATCCCACGTGTGTTGTGTCAAGATGGAGTGAGAAAGAATGTGTGTCGATGTGACATGGGTGTTGATGCCATGGAGGATATCGAAGGCAGGAGGAGTATTTCGATCGTGGCGAGTGGTGTGGTGGTGGTGTGCTGTGAGGCACGGTACCACGGTACCTGCACAATACTGTTGGAGGCACTTGCCTCGGGTACTTTGGTTCTATCTAAACGCTGCTATTGAAGGCTGCTGCTGCCGTTGTGCTGCCGCTATTGCTGCCCGGGCGCTGCTCGCATGCGCCTTCTGGGGACAGAACAGTGGGGCCACCTTGGGCGAGTTCAGCGCACGTCGAGCACAATTGCCCTTGCGTGATTGGCCCCCTCACCACATTGTCCCCTTTAGCGTCTTTTTTTGCTGCCCACCCCGAGTTTTTCCCAACACCAGCGAACCGTTGAACCCTCCCCCAGGCGGCGGGTTCCCCCAGATTCCCGGGCAGGTTTCCCCCTCCAGCGGCCCACTCCAGCGCGCAGGCGCAATCGCCAGTCAGGCCGGACCGGTCGCCAGTGGGTGGTGCCCCCCCGGTCGGTCCCTCTCTTTACAGGGCAGAGGGCAGTTCTCCAGTGCCAATCCCGGCAAAGGTATTCACGAATCACCACTGACCGGGAGGAATGAGTCGCTGTGTTTCTCAACTCCCATACCCATAGTCCACTCACCCGCTCCCACTCCCAACCCCGGTTCCTCACCTTATCCACCACCACCACCACCACCACCACCACCACTACCACCACTACCACCACCACTACCACCACTACCACCGACCGACCGCCTCTGGGACGTGGACTCTCCCGGCCACGGGGTCCTTCTTTCCACTGCATTTAGTTTTAGGGACTCCACAATCTCACGCTTCCCCTTCCCACGACCTCCTTCCACTTCTTCTCCCTCTTTTTCCCTCACACACCGGACCTACCATCCTCAACATCTCCCTCCATCTTCCTCCACTTCACTTACTGTTTTCGTCCGCCGCTTCCGAAGCCGCAGACAGACGCTCTCCACTCTTCACTTTTTTCTTCTGCTTTCTTCTCGCCTTCTGCTGCTGTCGTGTCTGTAAGACTGGCTTGTTCTCGCGGACCTAAATACTACCTACTTGGCTACTTTGCTTTTTTTCCCTCTCTAAGTGACTAAATCGATACCACCGCCACCAAACCACAAAACGCACCAACCGCAACGGCGACGAAGTAACTCTTGACGAGCCACAAAAACCGCTCTGAATGCACGCTTGATCTTGAGAGGTGGAATTCGAGGTTGTACGGGAATGGTTGAACCGCCGCGCGCCGCTTGCCATACTTGAACGTGGCCGCGACCGACCGAGTACGCAAAACCCGCCGAACCCTCCGGGGCCCGCACACCGCACGCCGTAAACTGCGCCCGAAGCTTGTGAACGCACGCCACCACCCACGCGCACCCACCGCCAGTCCAAGTAAATCCGACACTCGCCGTTGAAGAGAAGAGGAGGATCGCCGCCGCCATGCCCGGAATCCTGCCTATGAAGGTGATCAAGGTGGGCACCAGCTCACAGAGCCGGATAGCCCAGGCCTGCGACCGGTGCCGGAGCAAGAAGATCCGCTGCGACGGCATCAGGCCGACCTGCTCGCAGTGCTCCAACGTCGGCTTCGAGTGCCGCACCAGCGACAAGCTGAGCCGCCGCGCCTTTCCCCGCGGCTACACCGAGTCTCTCGAGGAGCGCGTGCGCCAGCTCGAGTCCGAGGTCAGGGAGCTCAAGGACCTGCTGGACGAGAAGGACGAGAAGATTGACATGCTGTCGAGGATGCACGGGAACCACAGCAGACACCATCACTCGAGCCACCGGAGCCCCTCCGTCGCCGCCTCCGCCCACTCTCCCGCCTCCGCCGCCGACTCCCGGAAGGACTCTACCCCGCCAAAGGAGGATACTTTCCGCGTCCAGGCGTCGCCGCTTCTGTTGGGCGTCGAGAACTCAGATTCGTACTTCATGGGCCCCTCGAGCGGCCGTGCCTTTATCGGTTCGTACCGCCTTTCCACCGTCCCTCCCCGCGCCGCCGGCGCTACCGGCGCTCCCGAGCGAGCACGTGCTAACGCTTTTGTACAGAGGCCTTCAAGCGCAAGATGCAAGAAAACGGAAAGTCGTGCTCTGATTTCAACCCAGAGGCCTTCCTGCACATCCAGGGCTGCCATCCCCTGACGACAAAGTCGCCAGACCAGTCTCTGAGGGTGCCGCCGCGGCTGTTCTCCGACCGCTGCGTCAACGTCTACTTCCAGGAATGGGCGCCGCTGTTTCCCGTGCTGCACAAGCCGACCTTTTTGCACATCTACGAGGAGTTCGTGTCAGATCCCGAAAAAGTCAAGAACAACCACAAGATCGCGCAGCTGTATCTCGTCTTCGGCATCGCTGCGCTCGGAAGCGACCAGCCCGACCATGACCAGATTGCCGTTTGTGAGCAGCAGTGGCATCGCGCCGTCGAGGCCGTCCTCATGGAGAACACTATGGCCACCCTGCAGTGCCTCGAGCTGGCCATCCTCTACTGCATCGTGAGGGCGGATTACAAGCGTCTGCAGCACTACAAGGGCATCGCTGTCGGCCTGTCGCACCGCCTCGGCCTGCACCAGAGCCAGAAGCGCTTCTCATTCGGCGCGTTGACTATTGAAACGCGCAAGAAGGTCTTCTGGACGCTGTACACCCTTGACTGGTGAGTCTTCATGTCACGCTCCTGACGAACCAGCTAACAGCCGCAGCTTCTCTGGCGCCATTCTCGGCCTGCCGAAATTGCTCAAGGAGGATGACATCCACGCCGAGTACCCCTCAGATACCGACGATGAGTACGTGACCGAGAAGGGTTTCCAACCGACCCTCCCCGGCGAGTACACCCGCCTGTCTAGCGCGCTAGCCCTTTTCCGCTGCTGCCGAATCCTGGCCAAGGTCATGGAGAAGAACTACCCTGCGGCGACGACTCACGAGCTCTCTCTGCAGCAAATGTCCGCCATGGAGGCCGAGCTCGACGAGTGGTGCGAATCGCTGCCCGCGCATCTCAGGCTCAATTTCGTCCAGGACAAGCCCTCAACCGACGTTACCGGAAGCCGATCGCCGCTGCTCGCCCTCGCCTACTACTACACGCGCGTGCTCATCTACCGCCCGGCCGTCGGGTCCTCTCTCGGCCACAAGGCCGCGCCCGCGCTCCTGTCGATTGGCGAGTCTAGCAAACACATTGTCCAGATCGTGCAACTTCTCGAGGAGCGCAACATGACGTTCTCGTTCTGCCTCAACAAGACGGATACCCTGGTTCTGTGCGGCATCACCCTGCTGTACCAGAGCTTCGAGCTCAAGAAGGATAGCAAGATGAGGAAGGACGTCGAGCGTCTCGTCAACGGCGTCCTCAAGATTCTCGCGAAAGCCAAGGCTCCCGGTTCGTTCGACCTGAAGCGCGTCGCCGGCATGCTCATCCAGCTCGACGAGCCGTCGATGCCCACGCCGCCGCAGCAGAGCCCCGAAGCGTCGATGCCCGCGCCCCAGCGGTCTTCACCACCCGCGTCAGCACCCAAGAAGAAGTCCCCGCAGCAGAGCCTCGGTCGTCTGCCTAGCGCCGCTGCCAGCGAGAGCGATCTCATCCAGCAGCAGGAGAAGATGCGGCGCATGACGATGCCCGCGATCCACAACCGCCCGGAACTGTTCCGATCCCGCTCGAGGCCGTCGTTCGACAGCTTGCAGCAAGAAATCGCCGCCGCGCGCCGTGACCACCGCCTGTCCATGTCACAAATCGCCAGCCTCGCCCGGGCATCGCCCAGCGCCAAGCAGAACCTCGACTACCTCTCGCTGAGCACCACGCCCAACGGCTCGTCGCCACCGTCGCCCACAACCGCCCGCCTGCAGCAGCAGATCCTCGCCGCGGCACACCAGAGCCTGTACTCGTCGCAGCAACCACAAAAGATCTCGGGCGTGTCCAACACCGAGTGGGAGGCGCTGCTGGGCTCGATGGACGGCGGTCTGAACAACGTCTACGACGCCATCTACGGCGGGCCCGCGCTGGCCACGATGAGCGAGACGCCGGCGTCGACGAACCTCGACAGCTGGTCGCCCGACTCGTGGGACCTGGCCAACTTCAACATCGGCGACTTCGGCGCCAACCCGGCGCCGCCGCAGAGCGTCCTGAGCGTCAGCGAGGAGAGCCTGAGCTCGGGGGAGGACCTCGCGAGCGACCTGAACCTGAGCGTGAGCAGCCTCGAGTATCGCAACGCGCTGCTCGCGTCGTGCGGGGCGGGCAACGGCGAGGGGCTCTTCATGGACGGGCTGGACGGGAATTACGGGATTTGAAACGACGAGAACGGCAGCAATTTTGTAAAACTTGGTCTTTTGGGTTGGCTGGCTTTGGGTTCAGGGACAAATGGGATTTTGGGGTATCTTGAACTTTTAGGATTTTCGGAAGCGAACGCCAATTTTATGTTCTTTTGATGACTGGACGTGTTATGAGTGTGGTCTGCCTGTGTTTATGACGGAGCGGATGTGTGTAGGTCGGCTTGGATGTAAGTAGCCTTTAAGTAGATGATTGCGAGCCATCTTATTCAGTCTGTTCGCCAACGAAATCTCCGTCTTGGTGTGTATCCCTCTGCAACTCTAGAAGTCTTCCTCTCCAAAATCTATAGTACAAGCATTCTCCTCCGCTTCTATATCTTTCTGTGTTTAGATTCTTCAAATCGTCATCCCTTCTTTCGTCTCCAAGGGGCAAGCCTCTCTCAAACCACCCCTTCCCGGAGTCGTCAGTCCTCAAAGCCTGAGCGCCTTAGCAGTCCTCGGCCCAGGCCCGACGACGCCAAACCTTGCAACGAGCATCAGAATCGGCGTGAACACGGCCACAAGGACCTGTATCCCGACGACTTCAAGATACAACCTCGCAGTCCTCTGCAGCCCCCTCTCCGGGCGCGCCCTCCCCACGCTCGTCTCGTCCTTGGCCGCCACTGACCTCGAAGACGACGATGAAGCGTCTTTATCCTTCCATCTACGGCAAACATCCAAATAAACCCCAACCTCATCCGTAATAACCCCGTCCACGCCAGCCTTGATGCACCACTCCATCCACTCCTCGTCATTCACAGTCCACGCGAAAACCGTCCTCTCAGCGCCGTGCACATCGCGAATGAACTTCTTTCCCAGAGGTCCTACCAAGGACTTTTGGAACATGTTGAAGGAGAGCGACGGCTGCGACAAAAAGGAGCGCGCGTAGAGCGGGGACCAGGAGATTAGGGCCAGGGGGTAGGTTGGGAGGAGGGACCGGACCGTGTCTATGTACGGTTGCTGTTTGTCGTGTCAGTTGGGAACGAAGTGAGGATGAGAGGATGGGGAGAGGACGTGCATTCCAGCAGCCGAATATCACGCGCTGATTCCAGGGGACCGGGCCCGGCGTGGACGCGAGGGTGTCGGCGACGCGGGAGAGGAGGTCCTGCGCGGGGTCGTCCGTCTATCTCACATCGTGAACATCAGCATATTCCGTCTCTCACGACTCTCACGACCCTCACGAACGTACCTTAACATCCAACAAAACCCAAGCACCCCTCCACTCCTCCTCGCCCAACAACGTCAACAAATCCTCCAACCTCGGCATTTTTTGTCTGGGCTCCCTAACAGTCTCCAACCCCTTCAACTCCTCCCAATCAAAATCCCTAATCCGTCCCTCGACGCCAAAACACCGCTTCAAGTCCCCATCATGCGAGAGCACAACGACCCCGTCCCTCGTCAGATGCAGGTCCGTCTCTAGCGCCTGCGCGCCAGCATCCAATGCAGCCTTGAAGGCCAGCATCGTGTTCTCCGGGTACAGCGCCTTGTAGCCCCTGTGCGCTATCGCCTGCGGGAACGAGGAAGAGGGGCGGCGGCGGGTGAATGCGGGCGCTGATGCTGCTGCTTCTTTAGTGTCCGTCAGCTTACGAAGCTTGTTTCTAGGGAAGGATGGGAGATACCTTGCGACAGGAGGGGTTTCGTTTCCGAGGCCATTTTTGTTCGGAAGAGTGAGATCTATGATTCTGTGTATCGGTTGATCCGCCAAGACCGAGGTATATGTGTGCACGACCGTAGGTACTCTGAAAATGCGATCGCGGCCGGCGCTGGATATTAGCTCTATAACGCAAGATATATAACGCAAAATAAATAGAAACGACAACGAGGCTATATCGGAATTACGATCATTCCCCTCCTGTAATGTCCGGAAAGCCTTAGGCCCGTCGGTGTACTCAAAGGGCCCGGTGCCGCGCGCAGTGGTGGAGTGATGACGCCGGCGTTGGTGGGGTGCAGGTTGACGGAATCGACGAGCCTCGGGATGCCCGTGGGGTGGGGAGCGTGGGAGCACGCTCCGCCAACGCCACGTGCTGGGCCTTTAGCGTCCGTGTGGACGCCCCACGGGAGTTCTCACTTACGTATCTCCGACTTTACCTACAATCACGTTCACTTGCATTAGGTGCTTGAAAGCGTTTTATTGAATACCTCTCGCTGACAGGACATAGTTTGCATTGCGCTTGTTTCCTGTTTCCATAACATCTAGAGAGTCTCGTGTGTATCCGTATCGTCAATCCTATCTCTCCTGGCTTCGCCAAACTCCGCTACACCAAAGTTGGTGTCTCTGGCCAGTTTTCGCTGTTCTATTTAACGCCCCGGTGTGACTCTGCAGTCGTTCATGGTAATCCAACTCAAACGAATGATTCAGTGCAACGCCTCGCCACTAGTGAAGCTTCCTGCTAACTTGGCCTCAGTGAATCCGGTTGCGAAGATAGAGCTCCCAAGACCCCGTCTAGGGCGTGAACCGCCGGCCTGAGAAACACCGTTTTGCTGAGGCTGGAAGACCTGAGCGTCAGGAGAGAAGGGCCTGCTTGGGGGAGGAGCAGGCGCCAAGTCCTTCTCTGTGTCGGGTTGGACCGGCGGCACCGGCTGGCTGATGTGGTAGGTGACGCTGATGGCATGCAGGACACTTCCGTTGGGCAAGTGCTGCGCATGCATGGCTTGTATGACTTGCGGGGGAATAGTATAGGGCATAGCCATCTGGGGAGAAGCCATCTGCAGCGGGACAGTCTTCGGCGTCGCAATTGGGGGAGGCATTCCCTCATTAGGAGATGGGTCGTAATTGCCGAACGCCGGGCCAGAGAAGACGGGAGGTTGCGAATACTCCTCCGTCAGGGAGACCTGATGAGCGGCGACAGGGACGACAGGAGAGGCTGTAGAGACGACGGCAGGAGCGTCAGGAAGGACAGGAGCCTTCGGAACGACGGGAGCGTCCTGAAAGGTAGGAGCGGCCGGGACGACGAAAGTACCCTGAACGGTAGCAGCAGCCTGAACGGTAGGAGCAGACTGAACGATAGGAGCAGCCTGAACGGTAGGAGCAGACTGAACGATAGGAGCAGCCTGACCGGTAGGAGAAGCCTGAGCGACGGGAGCATTCTGAGAAACAGGAACGTCCGGAACGACAACGGCAGCTCCAGCGGCAGAATTTCCAACACTGTGAAACTCCACAGCAGAGTCCACCGAGGTCGTCGAGGGCGCTGAGGTAACATCGAGCTTGATCATGTCAGGCTCCGCTTCGGTCTTGCTCACAGTCTCCAAGGTCGTAACGACAGTAGTCTTTTGGACTGTGTTCTCGGTCTTGGAAGTTGTCTGTTCAGCGGTGACGGTCTTCTTGCAATGTTGCTGCAAGTGTGGCGGCAAGCGAACAGGACCCCGATTGTCCTTCTGGTGTGGAATCTTGACATCCTGAATGCCCTCTGGAGCCTCGCCGGAAGGACGGCGCTTGAACAGCTCTTCGGCGGTGTACTGAATCCGGGGCTGAGGAGGAGGCCGAGGCGGCTGGCTCTTGTACATGGAAGAGCCCTTGACATTGTCCAGTGAAAGCTGGCCAAAGGCATCAACGAGATCCTTAGGCTTGCCAGGAGCGGCGGGCTTCTTTTTGACTGAAGCGGCGGGCTTCTTGTCGGCAGTAGCAGCGGGCTTGTCAGTGGTAACGGCGGGCTTCTTGTCGGCTGGGTCGGCGGGCTTGTCGGCAGCAGCGATGGTATTCTTGTCGACAGCGCCGTCACTCATCAAATTGGCGTTGACGAGGTATTTCATTACCTGCTGCAGCTTACCAGCCAGGGAGATGAAGGTCTCAGCATCCTGGACGTTGTCGAACTGGAGGCTGTATGTGGCACCAGATGGGCCGAAGTTGATGACGCACTGGTTGAGCTTCTGAGAGGAGAGTGCAAAGTCCTCGAGGTTGTGAGTACAGGACGCGCGCTGGCCAGAGGTGCCGGCGCTGGCGCTGGTCATGACGAACGAAACCAAACCATATGGGTATTCCGCATCGCTTTCCCGCTTGTTCAGCTCTACAACCACAGGGCGGTTTTGCACGGCCTTGCCCGGAATCGACATCAGACATTTGCCCGACCAAACGATCCTGTCAGTGGGGGACTTGGTCAGTGCCGCGGGCTCGGCCTTGACCTGGGTAGCTCGGGCGGTTTTGGTCTTGACCTGGGTAGCTTGAATGGTCTTCGTCTCGACCTTGGAAACCTGAGTTACCACGGTCTCTGACCTGGCCGAAGCTTGGCCTGCGGGAACTATCTTTCTCAAGTGCGGAGGCACCTGCTGGGGTCCCTTAGGGGTGGCACTGGGGGCGGGATTGTTCGAAGGAACGCCGGAGGTGTTGAACTGGCGAACCTGAGCACCAGCTGGGAGCAAAATACCGTTCCTGCTTGTCTGCAATCCATTATAGGTGGACTCACTATTTATTGATTAGCTACTGAGCATGATTTCCTTGGGAGGAACGACTTACGCCGGACGACGACTTTCGACATAGCTCCTCGAAGGGCCTGCGGAGGGTCTGTAAAGAGAGGAGCCACCAAGATCCTGGAGGTTCTTCGCAGTCAAGGCCTCAGCGTCACTCATGCCTTCCTGAGCAAAGACTGTTCCTGGATCAGATATGAGTCGCTCGTTGGAGTGAAAGGAACCTACCCTGATAGCCCTGAAGAGCCTCGGAGTTCTCAATGTTTCTGGGAGCCCTGCGGACCGGCATCTGGCTGTAGTTGCGCCCAGGGGTGTTGTCAAGAGGCAGATCCTCGACGCGCTGGATGCCCAAATCGTCCTTTTTCTCTGTCAGCTGGCTCTTCCAGATCGGAGTGTCTTGCCACCTACCATCATAGCGAGTTTGGCGCTTTCTCCAGCGTCCTGTTTCTGAGAAGCCTCCGCGGCTGCCCCAATAGCTTGCTGAACGAAAGACTTGGGCATTCTGTCAGCGCGTCGCTCGGCAGGGGTTCCCCAACTGCCCATAGCTTTTATGCGTCTGCTTGGTTGATGTCTGTGGAAAGGATATTGGGTCAGCGACGGGAAGGAGCAGGAGAACAAGGAAGAAACAGAAACACTACCGAGATGAGAGAAATAGACACAGCAGAAGGATCTAAAGACAGCAAAGAGGAACAGTAATAACAGAGACCAAGAGATGAAAGAGACATGAGATGAAGAGATGAGACAGCACAGAGACAGGAGAGGGCAGAGATGATGAGAGATGGTGGCGAAGACGAGATGACAGGCAGAAATGCTCTCAGCAGTAGTACTTACACTCGATGATCTCCAAGTTTGGAATGATTGTGGGACTGAAGCGTCGTATGAAAATGAAAGTATTTTTGTGTGTTGGTATCTGAAAGTTGGTGGGTGGAAGGGAAGATGGAAAAAAGAGGAGGGCTTTGGTAGTCGAGGTAGAAGTGGTCAGGCAGAAGGAAGGAAGGAAGAGAAAGAGCACATGGATGTAACTACCTGCTTCAAAGCTGTCAAGGCTAGCAGGAAGGTGCTAGGGCAAGGGCAGACATGTATGACAGTCGGGAGCAAGTGAGGCACCTGCCTAGAGACGTTCTTATGAAGGAAGTAACTGGTCGATGGGGCAACTGAATCCACGAGTCCCTTGCCTGTAAGGTACCTACCTAGGTGAGGTTGCAATCATGTGACTTGCCTCTTCCGAGGAAGGTATCGTGACCTCAGGTAAACGGCCGGCACCCTCCAAATGGGAACAAGAGACACATGCAGCAAGACCCTGTTTCTCAAGGCCCTCATAGCAAAGGAATACTGTCATGTTCCTCTGTATATATGTATGGCCTTAATCCAAATCTTTCATTGATGACCAACGAAGCACAGGGAAGCAGGCCTTGTCATGGCTGCATGTTTCTTGCACACAAGGCAGCATTTGTAAGGCTCTTTTATGCACTCTGCATGGCTGCATGGAGGTGCCTTCAAGCGACCTGCTTCCTCCAGCTGTTGACTGTTGCTATCTCCGTATGCATAGTGTTTGTAGATATTGCTAACCCCGCATCGGGGAGATGCTATTCATACAGTTGAGATCTTCGGCGGCGCCTGTGTCAGGGTCATTGACAGAGATACCATCAGAAACAATACCAGGGACGAGCAAACCAGTAGTCGGGGCCACTCTCAATATTGAAAGCTCAGGCGTTCTGCAGCTTTTTCGAGCAAGAGAGAAACCGGGAATTATATCAAAATGTAAACAAAACGGGCGATATTCACGTATAGTCAGTAGGTCGGCTTTACAAGCCGTACCTTGCACTGGATCGCAAGACCTGAACACGGGCTACAATTGAACCTCAAGTCGCTTCGTGCATACCATGATATGATAACTTTCAAAATCGGTCCTTTCCGGACATGTCATTACTCATACCATATAACATTCAGGTATAATACAGGTAAAAGTGCGCTTCCCAGAAACGCCCTCATTCCATCCTTCAACTCTTTACCGGGCAGCAGCGTCCTTTGGGGGGTTTCTCAGTCCCTCGACGCCCTGGCGGCCGACGTTGCTCAGGTCCTCGGCAGCCTTGGACGCAGGCTCCCTCAGCCCGGAGGTCGCCGCGGTGTCGGTGCCGATGGGCGCCTCGGCGTTGCCGCCGCTGCCGACGTTGACGTTGCGCGCGTCCGCAGACTGCCAGTCGGAGGCCACGGGGGGCTGCTCGGGGAGGGGCAGGTTCTTCTGGACTTCGTTGATCTTGTCGGCCTTGGACTGCGTCATGTTGTCGGTGTTTGATGTGGTGGTGATTTGGAGAAGCTATAGGCACCCATAGACAGTGAGTTAGCGCTCGCGTTCTATTGGCCCGAAGGCAGCTCTGGCGTAGGGGGGCGGCCGGGCGGTGGCAGGGGTGGAAGCTCCTGCTTTTAGCTCTGATGCGGGCTACTTACAGCGAGGTGTAGCTTTTTTAAAGTTTCGGGCAAAATACTCCGTAGCGTGGATTTCTCTTTTGAGTCGCGATTGCTTTTGATGTCGTGTGATGTGATGAGGAAAAGACGGAAAGAATTCGATGGAGGTTCGAGACAAGTCTTATATGTAGACTTCCTCTCAAAGCTCGGAGAGACCCAGCTTGTAGGCGCTGACGTCAATGACGTCAAACAGAGGCAATTGCGGCTCTTCTCAACGCTATCAGTGGAGCAGCCAAACCGCACGCTCCAGCTCTTGCATCACGCATCGACGATTTGACAAGTGGGGACCTCCAAACGGTAAATGGGCGAGGGACGATCGATGACAGAATGGCTCAGGAGCAAAAGCTCCAGGGGTTTCGATGGGTGTCCACTACAGCGTGATTTTCCAGTGATACAGATGTAGAGTTTATTGGGGGGTTGGCTTTCGTCTCGTAATCTTGTCCCATAAACGCCATATTCCCAGCAAAGCCAGCCAGGGTATCCGATCCCTTTCCCGATAGTGCAGATGCCGCCCTTGACCCACGAATTGACGTTTTGATGCACGTATTACCCGCAACACGCTGCTCGTCCCCTTAGCCTTACTCCTCCGTCCAACGTTGGATTGGTGCCTGGACTAGCCCATTCTCTTGTCCGTTTCAGCTGACGTCGCCTTGTCTCCCGAGTCTGGGTTGAGGTAGTCGGCGTCCTCTGCGGCCTCGTACTCTTGAATCAGGTCCTGTACCACCTCGCGAGACTCGTCGAACTCATCCAAGTTCTCGGCAAACGGAGCTGTCTTCTTGTATCCCTCCATGAAGGCGTTGCGCTTACGCATGCCGTCATACTGCCTAAGGATTCTCTTGAAGAGCTGCGAAGGGTTTATTAGCAGGGTCAAATTTGCAACGTGGATTTGAGTGCAGACTCACAGTAGCAATGCTCGTGTGGTTGGCCAGCATCAGACCGCTGACACGGTGGGCCATCGGGATGTAGGGGCTCCGCTTTGTCAGGGCCACCTGAATACTGGCCGGGCCCCATGGGATGAAGGTTGCCAGGCGTCTTTCCCGGATTCTCAGCAAACTCTTATGGACATCTGTCGGATCCACCTCGCCCTGGATGACGTTGAGGATGGAAAGATAGCAGCTCTTCTTCCCCGGCTGCGTCGAGACCATGCGATTCTTGGGCTGCAAGAGTCTCCGCATGACGTCCAGCACGGTCGTCTTGCGCACCGTCTTGGCCTGCTCGACTTGGTCTCCCGTGAATGGCGTGTACGAAGTCATCAAGAAGTGGCAGCGTGGGGTGGGGATCAACGAGGCCAAGATGCTGACCAGGTCGTTGTGCATGTATCCGGGGTATCTCAGGGTTGTTGTGCTTGCAGACATGACTGTCGACACCTACGATGCCTGTTAGCCCAAGCATTCTGCCTGTCAGATCAGATCATTCGCGACATACCAGCTGGTTGGTCTGGGCAAAGGACGGCTCCTGTACGTGTAGTCTGTCGGCCGCAATGCGTGAAAGTGCTCCGTTATCCAGAACCACTACCGAGTCAGCATTTTGCGTCAGCCTTCTCATGGCGAGCACGCTGTTGTAAGGATGGACGACAACATCTCCTGCGTTTGTCGTGTCGGGGAATACGGAGTATGTCTGGATGATTTTCTTGGGGAATCGGTCGTTTAGGCGTTCGAGGAGGAAGGATCCAAGACCAGATCCCGTACCTCCTGCTATCGAGTGCAACAGCATGAAGCCCTGTGAGAGGTTAGCAGTTTCCAGGCTCTTCGCCGAAGACGTAACGCACCTCTAGGGAGTCGCTGCCGTCAGCCTCGCGGTCGATCATCTCCATGATGTCTTCGTAAACCACCTCGCCTGTTTGGTAACCGTCACCCCAGTTGTTGGCGGCTCCGACGCCATTCTTCCCGACAAAGAAGTTTTCCGGGTTGTAGATATTCTTGTACGGCCCTGTTTGAATGCCATTGATAACCTGCAGCGTCTTAGCAAGGTTCTCGCTTTTGGTGTTCTACGACACGCACTCTGGGTTCCAAGTCTACTAGGATGGCTCGCGGGATATATCTGGTGTCGTCGCTCTGGTAGTAGAATACGTCTTTCCGGTCGCCGCCTTCGGTTGCAAAGTCCTCCAAGTTTCCATCCTGGTTGATTCCGTGCTCCTGGCACAGTTGCTGCCAGAACTGGCTTCCAACTGCGTATTGTCAGCTTCGATGCTGGTGCTCGATACGAAAGGCCTGATGGCCGGGTACTAACTGCTGTTGCCGCACTGGCCGGCTTGTACGGTGATGATTTCCCTGCAGTTTTCTGTCAGTCAAAAGGCTTCATGACGGGCGCGGGCGGCATCAGGACGAACCTAGGCATGCTGCAAATTGGCGGCGGGGTTTTGGCGGAGTTGGGCTCAAAAACAGTTGGGTCCAGGAGGCTTGTGATGTTGACGCGCGATGAGAAGCTTATCGATAAGGAAGACGCGAGGCGCGTTTTGATTGGGCGTCATCTTATCGAACCGCTAAGTCATCCTCAGCTCCTGCTCTAACACGCCGCAACCTGACCTCGCAACCTCGGTCGAGCCAAGCCACCGAAACTCGAATGAACGATTCCCCATTTCTTTCATTCACTGTGAAACAGCCCACGCGGACTAGTCAGGGCCGATCTTGGGTCTTTGTTAATTGGCCGCGCCTTGTCGAAATTGGCACGCTGACTGCCACATTCCTGGTGTCCCGAGAGGCCTCTCTCTATCCGTTGCGCATACCAGACACCAAAAAAAATTGGGCTAATTCATCAACCGTCGTCCCGCGTTTTACCATCGTATTCCTAGCTCCGTCCGCGGATAACGGCTATCTTACCAACGGACGTTAATATGCACCGCTATTACGACACGGTCCCACGTCTCAGATCCATTTGACCCCTATTGCAGTTTCCCCCCCCCGGCCCCGCCGTGCACTAGAACGATGCAACAGAAGCAGCCGATCCGTAATTGCGGGAATTGCATCGTCTGTTCTCGTCCCCATCTCCAGCCCGCACAGCCTTTGAGCAGATTGTGATTTTGGGTGCGATCTCAGCCTAGGCATCTGTGCCTGTGCCGTACAGCGGCCGAGGCCCCTGTACAAGCTGCACTATCTGCCGTGCCTTAGCACCGACCTTGGCTACCTGCCGGACTATTCGAGGAGCTAGCACATTTTTATGTGTAAAAAATGTAAGCAAAGAGCTAGCTCATCTGCAACTTCCAAACTGAATTAGGATCTTTCGGATCAGACCGCCCAGAGGTCATTTGCTCTCTGGGTCAAATGTCAGTTCGATCACCTGCGCGTGGCCTAAACGGGCCTAAATAGCGCGGGAACCACTGAAGATTGGGCGTGACATCGGACTGGCACGCCCCGGAGGGAACCGTTTGGCAAACCCCAGGCCCCCCATGCGCCCCTATTTGGGCTGCATCGGCGCCCATTGGCTCGGAGCCAAAAGGCAATTAAGCCTCGTCCTCCACTAAAGGCGCTACCTGGCTGGGGATTTGCAGGACATCACAAGGATTGCTTGCCCTGGGCACCCTCCATCTCCATCCCTTTGGGGCCTTGGATCCTCCCACTCTTCACTCCCTGTCCACGCTCTCTGGCGGTCACAGACAGCTTAACGAACCCCCTTGCCTGGTCCCGAGTGTCCCTCTTGACACCGCGCGGGCAGTTGCAATACCGATCGCCTGGCAACCCTGCAACCGACTGCACCTGAGGTAACCAAGTTGCCAAGGTCAGGTAGCAGAGCGCGTGCTGCGAAGCAAGAACCAACCTCACTCAACCTTGACAGTTTCCCGCACTTCGTCAGACGTTCTTTTTTTTTCTTTTTCGCACCACACTTCCTGCGACATTCCTTCCGCCGGCTTACAGATCGACCACGAGCGCCGTTACCCTCCGTTCCACAACCGATGGTGTCTCGGTCTTAGCTCCTGCCGCCGGAGACCTCTGTTCCTCCCTCCCTCCATTCATCTCTATCCTCGCCCTACGTCGCCCTGGGAGTGTCCGACACCATGTCGGAATCGGCCAGAGATGAATCCATCTCGCCAATGACAAGAAGCCCTCGTGCGGCGTCGCCTGCCGTCACGGGTCCAGACGCTCGCGCACCTCCCTCTCCTCCTCCTAAAGACGGACCGCCCCCTCCACCGCCGAAGGACCTTCCCACCCCCAGATCGACCGGACCGATCGACTCGACGACGGAAGCAAGAGACTACATCAATGGCGGAGAGCCCCACGAGAACATATCGCCCGTTCAGAATATTTCTAAGCGTCCGGTGCTGCCGACGCTCAACTCGACCGACAGTGCAAGACAGACCCCAGGGGGCTTGCCGATGATGCCGGAAGACTCTACCTATTCCCCCGAGCCCGCTTCGCCTACAGACCGTCGGAGTGTACAGTTTGCCAGGACGGACCAGGTGCTGGAGCCTCCTGCCAGCCACTCGCGCAACCCCTCATGGGAGGACGGCGGCAAGAGCATCGGTTCAGCGTTCATGTCCAAACTTAAGCAGTTGGCTGGCTCTGGCAGTTTGCAGACACTCAAAACAAGCAGCTCCGGCAACCTCAATGATAATGGGACTCCTTCCCATGGCAGCTCACCAACGACCAGGGAGAGTCGCTCGAGACTTCCCAACACGCTAGACGAGGACGTCGGCAGCGATGCTGACGCTGACGTCGAGACTGCCGACGAAGGCAACGCTTCGGACGCCGCCAAGCCCAAGAAGAAGAGGAGGATGCGCCGATCCAAGAAAAACATATCCGTACCCAGTACACCAAATCTTCGCAACAGCCACTTGCCTGGCCCCGACTCGCCCGTAGGATACGCCCGCATGGGCATGAGAAGACGGTTGAGCATGCCGGACCAGCACGGCATGTCTGAAGGTGAAGGTCGAGACCAGCTCACCGGCCCTTCGTGGATGCGCTCACACAGAGCAGGCGACGGCACCGAGAGCCCCGGCGGCGCCGGCGGCAGAAGAGGGCACATGCGTCGCATAACCGTACTGGGCGGCGGCGGAGTTTCGGACGGAGACGCCATGACACCTAAGAGGCCCTTCTTCGGCGGCGAGCGAGCGTCCACATGGAAGTACGTCAAGAACACGCTGAAGCTTCTTAGGCAGAAGAAGGAGGATCGCTTCGATTTCGCCAAGTCAGCAGAGCTCATGGCGGAGCTGCGAGCCGGAGCGCCAGCCGTCCTCATGCTTGCCAGCATGATTCAGAGGGACGAGCACGGTAATAAGCGTATTCCTGTCCTACTCGAGCAAGTTCGTCTGCGTATCACGGATAGTCAACCTGAGAGCGACGACGATGAGGGTGGTAGACACTGGGTTTTCACCATGGCCCTTGAATACGGCAGCGGGCCGAGTCGGATGAAGTGGACGATCATACGGACGCTTAGGGACGTCTATAATCTTCACGTCCGATACAAGCTTGCGATGAGCAACGACAAGTACTTGCATGGGCGCGCCGATGTCGGTGCTCGGCCTAAGATGCCCAAGTTCCCCTGGGGAGCGTTTCCCTACCTCCGCGCCGCACGCAACAAGGACGACAGCGACGAGGAAGAGGTCGCGAGCATTCGAGGTGACGAGACTGCCGAAGGAACCGCAGCTGAGGCCACCGCTGGCGAAGGTACTGCAAGCGAATGGGAAGGCCGAGCCGGACCAGGCAATAGGAAAAAGTCTCGCCTCGGCATGCTCGGGATGAGAAGGAAGTCGACTGGCTTCACCGAACCTGGAGACTCGGGTGGAGAGAACCAGAACCAGGTGGAAGCTGCCCAAGCTCGAAAGCGCTACTGGGAAAGACAAAGAAGAGTGCTCGAAAAGTACCTCCAGGATATGATCCGGTGGCTCATGTTTCGCGCAGACAGTAACCGTCTTTGCAAGTTCTTGGAGCTCTCAGCTCTGGGTGTGCGCCTGGCTGCCGAGGGTAGTTATCACGGCAAAGAGTGCTACCTGCACATCCAGTCTTCCAAGGGCATGGACTTCCGTCGCGTCTTGACCCCGAAGAAGGTCATTGCTCGCCACAGCCGCAAATGGTTCCTGGTGCGATCCAGTTACATTGTGTGTGTCGAGTCACCTGAGAATATGAACGTTTACGACGTTTACCTGGTAGACTCCAAATTCCGGATAGTCCTGAAGAAGAGCACGTTAAAGCAGCTGGGCAAGGGCAAAGGAAAAGCCGAGGACAAGGAAGTCGACTTGACGGAAGAGCAGGACACTGAAAAGCACCACACTTTGACACTACACACTGCAGAGCGAAAGGTCAAGTTGTTCTCCAGAAATCAGCACATCATGAAGCAGTTTGAAGACTCCATCACAGAGATGTTGAAGCAAACAAAGTGGCATGACATCAACCGCTTCGACAGCTTTGCGCCAGTCCGAACTGGTGTCTTTGCCCAATGGCTCGTGGATGGAAGAGATTACATGTGGAACGTGTCTCGGGCAATCAGCATGGCTCGGGACGTGATCTATATCCACGACTGGTGGCTCAGCCCAGAGCTGTATATGCGTCGACCAGCAGCTATCAGTCAAAAGTGGCGCTTGGATCGCCTGCTACAACGGAAGGCGCGAGAAGGTGTCAAGATCTTCGTCATTGTCTACCGCAACGTCGAAGCCGCCATTCCCATCGACTCCGAGTACACCAAGTATTCGCTCCTTAATCTCCACCCAAACATCTTCGTTCAGCGGTCGCCCAATCAGTTCAAGAAGAACCAATTCTTCTTTGCTCACCACGAGAAGCTCTGTATCGTCGACCACGATGTAGCCTTCGTCGGCGGCATCGATCTGTGCTTCGGACGTTGGGATTGCCCCCAGCACCCGCTTACTGACGACAAGCCGACCGGTTTCGAACACAGTGAGCAGCCCAAGGACGCACAGCATTGCCAGCTCTTCCCCGGAAAAGACTACTCCAACCCTCGGGTGCAAGATTTCTTCAAGCTTTACGAGCCATACGAGGAAATGTACGACCGGAGCAAGGTCCCAAGGATGCCTTGGCACGATATCGCCATGCAGGTCGTTGGACAGCCTGCAAGGGACTTGACCAGGCATTTCGTTCAGCGATGGAACTACGTCAAGAGAGGCAGGAAGACGACACGACCTCTGCCGTTCCTGCTTCCGCCTCCCGATGCGAAGATGCCAGACCTCGAGGCCTTCGGGCTGACCGGCACTTGCGAGGTGCAGATTCTGCGGTCCTCCGCCAACTGGTCCCTGGGAATCGAACATGTGGAACACAGCATCATGAACGCGTACATCAAAATGATCGAAGACTCGGACCATTTCGTCTACATGGAAAACCAATTCTTCATCACCAGTACTGAAGCTTTCAACACAAAGATTGTCAACCGTATCGGCGATGCCCTCGTGGAGCGCATCATCCGAGCACACGAGAATGGAGAAGACTGGAAGGCTTGCATCGTCATTCCCCTTATGCCTGGCTTCCAGAACACTGTTGATGAACAGGAGGGAACCAGTGTGCGACTTATTCTCCAGTGCCAGTACCGCAGTATTTGCCGAGGAGATGGCTCCATCTTCTCCCGCCTTCGCGCTGCGAATATCGAGCCCGAGGATTACATTCAATTCTATAGTCTGCGGCAATGGGGCAAGATTGGCGCCAGAAACGTTCTGGTCACTGAGCAGCTCTACATTCACGCCAAGTGTATCATCGCGGATGACCGCGTGGCGCTCATCGGATCTGCCAACATCAACGAGCGGTCTATGCTCGGAAACCGGGACTCTGAGCTTGCCGCTGTGGTTCGCGATACAGACATGATCTGGTCGACAATGGGTGGCAAACCTTACCGAGTTGGCCGCTTCGCACATACCCTGCGACTGCGTCTCATGCGGGAACATCTCGGACTGGATGTGGACGAGATCCTCGAAGAGGAGAGGCAGGCAGAGATGGACCGACAGGCCGAATACGAGGCAGAGATGAACCAGATTTACCAGGAAGACTTGGAGACGCCGTCGCCCGCTGCGGGCTCAAGTGGACAGCAATCGGACGAAAAGCAGTCAAAGCCAATGGCACCTGCTCAAACGCCGAGCTTCAACCACGATGCCCCGATCGAAATAGGCGAACCCGCCGACGAAGCGTCGACTTCTTCGTCGTCAAAGAGCAAAGATGTTGATTCGCGCGTGACTGGGAACCCGGAGCACGTCTTGGACATTGCCGGGTACGGCAAAGACCATTGGAAGACTGCTGAGAAGTTAGGTCTCGACCAGGGCCGCGACTCGGTGATCATCAACGGCCGTGAAGTCCTCGTTCACAGCGTGCTGTCCGAAGGCAAGGGCACTCTTGACACGCCCATGCAACCTCACGAACGGAGGACCTCGGCCGACCACGTCGAGGAGGATAACTGCGTCAGCAACGACGCCCTCCCGCCCGTGCCTGCTCTCAATAGACGAACCACCGATCAGCTTGGTCTGCCTCGAACCGCCGGGCTTCCGACGTTGCCTGTTGTCGACGACACTGACATCGGCGGGCCCCCTGTTCACCTGGACGAGAGTGGTCAGCCGACTAATGGACCACTCCATCCTTTGGCTGCAGACATTAGGCAGGCGCACATCGACAAGGACTGCATGCGTGACCCGATCAACTCGACCTTCTTTGACGATGTTTGGAATCGCGTCGCGGACAACAACACGAAGCTGTACCGCCGGGTCTTCCGGTGCATGCCCGACTCGGAAGTGCTCACCTGGCCTGACTACCAACAGGCTCAGAACTACACAGAACGGTTCAGAGAAAGTCTGGAAGGAGGAGGAGCGAAGACGGACGATGCAGAACCCAGCTTGGCACGCCATCAATCCCCGATTTCGGGTGGCGGTGCCGGTGTCTCTGCCCCTGGCCCGGGGGCGGTCGCCAAGGGGGCCGCCGAAAAGGCAGAGGAGAAACTGCACATCAAGTCCGACCAAGCTCACCACCCTCGAATTGTGATCCCCGGAGAGAACGATTGGGAGGTGAACGAGAAGAACGAACTGCCGGGCTCGCGTGCGGGTCCCAGCGTCAACACGGACGTCGAGAAGGCGGCAAACCGCCGTCAACAGGAAGCTCCTTCTCCTGTTCTCCCTGCGGGTGACGTTCCATTCCCAGCTTTCGAGGCTGGCTCTCCACCCGACGGTCTCCTTTTGGAGCCAGAACGCGAGAAAAGCCGGGACAGGAGGACAACATTCTCGCCACTGGAGAAGCCGCCCTCTCGAGACGTCAGCGTTCCAGCACAGCAAGCTCAAGGGTCGGTCAAACGTCGTCGACGAGCCACTACTAAGGGCAGCCGACGCGGCATGCCGCCCGAGGAAGTGCTTGCAAGAGCCGACGCCGAGGAGCTGTTGGGCTTGATTCAGGGACACGTCGTCCAATTCCCGTACGACTGGCTGCTCACGGAGGAGCAAAACGGCAACTGGGGCTTCCAAGTGGATGGCGTGGCGCCTTTACAAATCTAGTAAGTTGATTCGCCGTGACTATTTCGTGGAGACGATTCTAACGCACTCTGCAGCAATTAGTTGTCCTCGGTTTTTGTTTAGCCGTCATCGCCGGACTGAATATCGAGCGCTCATGTTGGAATACCCAAGCGCCGATGAATCGCCAGAGAGTGGAGGGGGACGCATAGGATGGAGTTTGGGGATAAAACGCGGCGTCGCAGAGGCTTGTTTATGTACCTTTCTCTTCCTTTCTTTTTCCATGGCTTCAGCCCTTGTTGTTACATGTACTATACAACGTTTACCCTACACGCTTTATTACACTCTTTCACTAACCCAGATGGCGCCTCTACAACCTGCCCTGATGACGCCTGTGAGCAACCAGTGCGGCTCCGCCTTCTTGGCGTCGTGCTCTACGGCGTGGTCCAGATGCTCAAGCTCCTCGTCCCTGATCCTTCGCAGCGTCTTGATGAGGTCGGTGAACTCGGGTCCAACATCGTAGCCCTCTGCCTCCCATTCTGTGACCATCTCCAGCAGTGTCCGAATCTGGTTGTTGTAGTGGTCCCCAATCTCCGTCTCGACAGCCTCGGTGCATGCCATGGCCGCCTCGCGACCCATGACGGCGGTGCTCCATCCAAGACCGGTGGCCATGACCTGCCACAGAGGGTACAGCGCAGTCGGTCGCACGCGGTGCTTGTGGATCAGGTGGTTGAACGTCTTGAGATGTCCCTCCTCCTGGTCATACATGTGCTGCATGAGGGGTCGGAGGTGCGGCTGTCGTCTGACCATCACCGGGGTCTGAGCAGTGTAAATGAGCGTCGCGGCGAGCTCTCCGGCCTGGTTCACTCGGAGCTGCCGATTGTCAGTAGCCGTACCCGAACAGTGCTCTCTGTTTAACGGACCGCCGAAGACAAAAAGTCGCGCTGCTCCTGGGTCAATGGCTTACGCCGAGGGGGCGTATGGGTCGCCGCCGGCTCGGCTTGCGACTGGGGGGTCGTCGAGAGGTGACGCTGCGAGGTGTAGGTAGCCGGCGCATGCGCATTGCGTCCCGCCAGCCTCGCGAGGCCGGCGCAGGGCCTCAGCATTGTTCGTGCCGACGCCATTGTGGGTGGTTGCAGGTAAAAGGGGAGAGAAAGAAGCAGAGTCCTTGCCCTCCGAGTTCAGACTCGGCCGGAACCCAAGGGAAATGGGAAGCTTGTCAATGATATCGAATGATTTAGACCCCGGCGGGTGCCGAGCCCGCTGGGACGCGATGATTGGTTGACGTCACGCAAGATCGGATGGGAACATGGCCGATGCCTCCGACGCCCCATTTCTTCTGCAGCTGAATGACATAATATTGGCCAATCACAGAGGACCGCGCGACTGCCAGGTCCCAAGGCTGACAGTAGGAGCCAGAATTCTTTACTTCTCTCCTTCCTCATCATCACCACGACACCCACGTCCGAACCTTTTCGCCTGCTTGTCCCTCAATCTCGAAGTCTGTCATCAATCAAGTTCATATAAATTGCTAAAAAGCCAACGGGATCATCGATACTTCGTCGCGTTACACGGCTGGCCCTCCGCGCGATCCCTCGAGAACTTCAAAAATCGAAACATTTGCCACCCCTTTTTTCGAATTCTCCTCCCTAATACATAATGGCCGACATCGACGACGAGCTTCTGGCTCTCGCGGGAGGCGGCGAGTCCTCGGACGAGGAGGAGGTGATGTCGGAGCCTGAAAGCAGGGCGCCTTCCGCATCACCTCCTCCCAAGGCAGCAAAGAAGCCTGTGGCAAGAAAGGCGAAGAAGAGCACTGGTGGAGACGACTCAGAGGAGGAAGGAGAAGCGTAGGTTCCTTCCCAATCTTTTCAATACCGTCGGACACTCCCAGAAACCATCCCACCCACCACTTCTTTTTCTTCGCATCGCTTTGCGCCTACGCCTCCAGCTGTTGCGCGCGCCTTTCGCTTCCCCCCCAATTGCATCCATTGCACTCATTTTCTATCGCGTAACCATCAGCGTCGCTAACATGAGGCTCAGATCATCAGCGCCCGGGAGCCCGAACTCGATCGGATCGGCCGCGATGGACGAGTCAGACTCGGAAGCTGAGCAGCAGACTGCGCATGAGGACGATGAGCAGGATAAGTACCCCGTGGACGGCATGTTCAGGAGTCTGGCCGAGAAGTCACAAGTGATGTCGATGCGTGAGGTCGAGAGAGAGTCTCTGCTTGCAGAGCGACAGGCCGAGATCGAGCGCCACCGCCAAAATCGCATGCTTCGTCAACTGGTCAGAGGCAAGGAAGAAGACAAGGAGAAGAACCAGAAGGTTAAGAAGCGAAGCGCCGACGCGGCTGATCTCGAGGACGGTTCGCGCAAGACCTCGCGGCCCCGCACAGATGGCAAGACGTCGGCGTTAGACTCGTTCCGCCAGCGCCGCGCAGAGAAGAGCGACCGCGCTCGCCGCAGGGACGAGGACCTCCAGAAGGGCGCCCGATCTCCACGCGACGATGACGATGATGACTATCGCCGCCGCGACGAGAGCGATGCCGATGACGAATACGACGATCGCAACCGCCGCCGCCGCAAGACACGTTCCCCCGAGGAAGAGATTGTCGCGCGCGAGCTGCCGCCGCCTGATATGCGCGATTTTGAGCGCATCCGCGTAGGAAAGAGCCGTTTCGCCGAGTACTGCTTCAATCCTGGCTTCGAGTCGGCGATGGTTGGCTGCTACGTTCGCATCAGTCTTGGTCCCGACCCGAAGACGGGCGCGGATGAGTATCGCATGGCGCGCATCCAGGGTAAGTTGGTCGATGTCTTCGGGGGGATTATTGCTGACCCTCGCAGCCATCACGGTTGGCAAGCCGTATGCCATGAACGGCCCCGGTGGATCCTTTGTCACTGATCAGTATGTCTTGGCCGCCCACGGAAAGGCCGAGAGAACATTTCCCTTCATCTTCTTGTCGGATAGACCATTCACAGAGGTATGTTGGTCCCCTCGAGAAACTCAATCAGGATGCTGACAGCTCAGCGTGAATACAACCGCTACGAGAAGGTCGTACTGTCCGAGGGTAACAGCTTGCCCAAGAAGCAGACGCTCCTGGACAAGATCGACGATATCAACTCGCTTGTAAAGCACCACCTTACCACTACCGAGATCGACGAGCGCATCCAGCGCAAGGCAGCGCTCCGAAAGAAGTTCGACCCCAAGATCCGTGAGCGCTTGACGCAAGACATAGAAATCGCCCGGGCCCGTGGCAACACCCGGAAAGCAGAGGAATTGCAGGAGCAGCTCGACGACCTCAAGACGAACGTCCTCGCATTCAAGACGAGCCTCAGCGACGCCCTGGCCAAGAACAGCTCCTCGTCCCAGCAGGATCGCCTGGCCGACATCAACCGTCAGCGCCGGCTGCAAAACGCCGAGAACGTTAGGAAAGCTCAGCTCAAGGAGAAGGCTGAGGCCCGCAAACTCGAGGCGGCGCTCGAGAGGGGCGAGGACATCAAAAACGACCTTTCGCGAAGACTGCGGACCAAGGCGAAGTTCATCCACGACATCAACGACGCAAAGAAGACGGCGTCCACTAACGGCAGCGCCGTAAGCACGCCTGCTAACGGCACGCCCAAGCTCGGAGCCCAGACCTCCAACTTCACACTGCCCCATCTGGCCAAGCTGCAGGCCGCCAACCAGGAGAAGAAGGGCATTCCTACCATTCACAAGCCGCTCATGGACGACGACATCATCGGAGCGCTGGACCTCGATATCGACGTCGAGATCGACTGAGCGGTCAATACTGCAAATTGAGGAGGCACGGGCGGTCATTCTGCGGTCTTCCTTTCCACTGGGCGTGAGAGCCACTTGGTATAAAAAGACGTTTACGAGACATCTGGGGCATTACTAGGCTTTTTTTTATCTGGCCCCGGAACAATGAGTTGTAGATTTAGAGGACCGTCATGGGAAGAGCGGAATTAAATGAATACACAAAAGGTTACGCCCAACATGGCCATCTCGCTCGCTGTATTTCATGATCGGGCAGAGCTCAGCTGTTGCATCGCTGAGTTGATGATGCTCAACGTCATCGTGGCAGGTTGGTGTCGGACCTAACCCCCAATCAATATCTGACATATTGGTTCAAGCCCATTTTGTTCGCGGCGTCTTCCAACGTTTTTGGGAGGGGACTGCTGCTGTCATGTCGTTAGTAACCTCCGTAACTGCCGGGGCAGGTCTAACCGGTTTACCCAACCCCCTCGATCGGACGGCCCCCTCACGACAAACCTCCCACCTACGAACCTCAACACGCCTTCGCTGAGGTCTCAACTCTCACCAGGATGCCCCCAACAGACACTTTCACCCTCTTTGTCGCCTTGCCCTCCGAACTGCGACTCAAGATATGGAGCGAGGCGCTCTCAGAGCGATGCGTCTGGGCCGCGGTGTTCGACGCCGACGGCGAAGCCCGCAAGCCCAAAGGGCTTATCCCCGGGCTCTCGGCCATGGTCCACGTCGGCGCGGCGCCGTACACGGCCGGCCTCGCCTGCAGAGAGTCCCGGCGCCTGCTGGAGGAGTCGTACTCCAAGCCTCTACGAGTGCCGGAGCTGGCGGCGGGCGGCGTCTACTGGGTCGACTTGGAGAGGACAGTCGTCTGGCTGGGCCAGTCCGAGGCGTGCGCTGTGTACACCGTCCTGGCGGCCTTTGGCAAGGACGTGCTGTCGCGGATCAGGCACGTCGCCGTGCTGTCGATCAACATCAAGGCCTCCGCCATGAAGGTGTTCTTCCCCTTGTACACGTTGTGCGGGGGTCTTCGCACGATCATCGTCCAGCGCGGCGAGGACGCTAAGCGTTTCTCGCGCTTGAGTCCGGAGCTGGCTGCATACTACGCGACTCTCCCGGACAGCGGCCCCGGCGAAACATCACTCGCCTACCTTGAAGAAAGAACGGAGTTTAGTGATACTCACGTTGCGTATTCGTTTTTGGAGGGAACGTATGGCTCTTCGCATCCCGCGTTATATCTGGTCACCTCCGAATTCGCAGATCGTTTGGAGGGACGGCTGTCTTCCTGAGCCTGGCTGTGTACGTCCCGTTTACCACAACTGCGGGGAATGCTGGGGAAGAAGGGTGGATGTGGAATGATGAGTGCCGTGGCCAAGATTGTTCTTTGGGGACATGTACTCCTCTATCACGTTGGGTGATTTTATCATCATCTCTTCAAAGATACTGGCTAAGCACCTCTTGCAGAAGGCTTTAGTGCTGATGAGTTGCCCAGTGTAGTTCCTGGCGGCTTACTGGTCTCTCTCCAGGCCTCCTCTTTTTCACTTTCTCAACTGGTAGGAATCGAACGTATACCACCTACTAATAACTTTAACTTTTCAACTAAACACTACTGGGCCAGTTAAAGTCACGCACCAGAGGTTGACGGTCTGCACTAAGTGCATCTGTCCAAATGCCAGTAACCTGAATCGTCATGAGTAGGTAGCAGGAAGATATGTTGCGGCGCTGAAATCTGGTTCGCGAGCAACTGCTTCAGCTGTGAGTTGCAACTCTGCCCCGGCCAGGTGCATCAACCAGCATCAGAAACATACAGCACTGAGTCCGCCTTACTTGAGGCTTTTTCGGACAGGTCGTCACGTTTTGGATCGCTGTCTCATCGCTGCATTCGGGCGTTTATCGACTCCTTACCTAGGGTCGTGGTGTTTGGGGCCTGAGGGGCACTATCGTGTGTTGCCGACGTAGAGGGGGAAACAAATCCAGAGACGATCATTGGAAGGCGACAATTATGGTTCCATGCAGGAGCAAAGTTGCACGTTCCTGGTCGATACACATGTAAGGCAAGACGAGGCGAGTTGGAACCTAAAAATAGGGTATCAAATGACGTTGTGACGTGTAAGAGAAGCAAAGTTAGCCGACCTGAACCAACTCGTGCCGCGTGCAACTCCGCAACCCAGTCGCAGCACGAGTAATATCCTCAGGGACCTTGCCGATAGTCCAGCGCAAGTTGTCCAGGCTAAGCGCCAAAGGGGGCAGCCTCTTGGCCGCAGGCTTGGCTCTTTTTTTGCGTGTGGTGGAGTGTCTATCAAAAAGATTTTTATCTCTCTTCGCTCCAGGCCATAAGATGAACTGACAGTCACGAACTCCAACTGGCAAGTATATCCGCGAGCTCCATTCCCTTTTGAGGCAATCCGAGCATTGCCCTGTAAAAGAATCGGCTACGGGGCTCATTTTATCGTCATAAACAAATTACCGGAATACCGGGGCTTACCCCGCCGGGCAGTGTGGAGAACAAAATCTGAGGCTTGCTCCCACCGTCGACTTCAAGCGTTCACAAAGACACGCGCAAAAAAAGTTATGCCAAGATGGCTGCCCAAGTTCCCACCGAAGCTTTGAAGAAGCTGAACGGTACGCACATGGCCAAGCTCCCATCCGATACCGTGCCGGGCTCGGAAAGAATCAGAAAGAGACGGCCGTCGATGCTAACGGATTCCCGGTGTCTGTAGTGGGAGAGCCCGCGACGAACGGCAAGGCAGCGAACCCCGCCGAGGGAAACGGAGCCGAGCACGACAGCGACGACTCGGATGAGGAGGGCGAGGAGGTAGCCGCGCCCGCCGCGGGCGGCGCGGCCAAGAAGAAGAAGAGGAAGCCCAAGAAGAAGAAGAAGAAGACCAGCCCCACGGCGCAGTCGGACCCCCCGCGGGTGCTCATGTCGTCGCTCTTCCCCGCCAAGAACTACCCCAAGGGCCAGGAGGAGGAGTACCGCGACGAGAACCTGTACCGCACGACGAACGAGGAGAAGCGTCACCTCGACAACCTCAACAGCGACTTCCTGACGGACTACCGCGAGGCCGCCGAGATCCACCGCCAGGTCCGCCAGTGGGCGCAGAAGAACATCAAGCCGGGCCAGACGCTGACGGAGATCGCCGAGGGCATCGAGGACGGCGTGCGCGCGCTGACGGGACACCCGGGTCTCGAGGAGGGCGACGCCATCAAGGGCGGCATGGGCTTCCCCTGCGGTCTCAGTCTGAACCACTGCGCGGCGCACTACACGCCCAACGCGGGCAACAAGGTGGTGCTGCAGCAGGGCGACGTGATGAAGGTCGACTTCGGCGTGCACGTCAACGGCCGCATCGTCGACAGCGCCTTCACCATGGCGTTCGAGCCGCAGTACGACAACCTGCTGCTGGCGGTCAAGGACGCGACGAACGCGGGCATCCGGGAGGCGGGCATCGACGTGCGCGTGGGCGACGTGGGCGGCGTCATCCAGGAGGTCATGGAGAGCTACGAGGTGGAGATTGACGGCACGACGTACCCGGTCAAGTCGATCCGCAACCTCAACGGGCACACGATCGAGCGCTGGAGCATCCACGGCACCAAGAGCGTGCCGATCGTCAAGAGCAACGACATGACCAAGATGGAGGAGGGCGACGTCTTCGCCGTCGAGACATTCGGCAGCACCGGCAACGGCTACGTCCGCGACGACATGGAGGTGTCCCACTACGCCAGGCGCGGGGAGGGCCACGCCGCCCTCCGCCTCGACTCAGCCAAGAGGCTCCTCAACGTCATCAACAAGAACTTTGGCACCCTGCCCTTCTGCAGGCGTTACCTGGACCGTCTGGGACAAGACAAGTACCTTCTGGGGGTGGGTTTCCCTTTGCACGCATGTGAAGACGGACGGCAGCTAACGGACAAAACAGTTGAACAACCTCGTGGCCAGCGGCATCGTCGAGGCCTACCCGCCCTTGTGCGACAAGAAGGGCTCATACACTGCTCAGTTCGAGCACGTACGTACCACCTCCCCTGAATCTGCGTGTTCCTATCTAACACACCCTCGAGACTATCCTGCTCAGGCCAACCGTGAAGGAGGTAATCAGCCGAGGAGAGGATTATTAGGCAGGGGGCCAAGGATGGATGTCGTCGAGGGTTTTTCCTTCCGCTCAATCGAGACTATCGTTAAGATATATGAAAAAAAAATCCCAAGCAATCCAGCTAGTCTTTGCCCGCCCGATCGTGAAGCAGCAGCTTGTAGGATATCCACACTCGCCGGCTTATTAATTTCCTGAAATGGAGCTTGTGCGGTGAACCACACCGGGCTCGGGGACGATGCCCCCACCACGGAACGGGGCCGTGTGGATCGCCGTGGTGACGGAGCCGCATGTTGACGCATCGGCCGACGAGATCATGGACCGGGCCCCAAGATCAATCAAACATTGCCGTTTTCCTGGGTCTCCAGGCCGTGGGTGATGTCAGAGCATGCCCGAACAGGGAACGGATCTAGTCCGGGGGGGGGGGGAGATGAAGACATTCCACATCTTGGCCCGATACGGGCGCAGGTTACAGGCGTTCAGCCACACAGAACTCAACGATCTCTGGTTCCAGAACAGCCACCCAGCCACAACGGAAGGCTGATGAAAGGCGTCAAAGGGGTGTCAGGAAAACGTCAATTGGGGGCTTCCAACGGGCAATGGTGGTCCAGCAGGTCCAGTTCTTTTTCTTTCCGCGGCCAGTCGTTTGGTCTCTCGCCTGGCCCCCACACCCCCTCTCCCAGCCGAGCGTCTGTTTACCGCCGTTCGGCCGTTCTCGGTCGAGGTCTCTCTCCGCCCGGCACGGATACGTATCCGCCTCCCATGGAAGTTTGGGTCCCCACCCACAGAAACGCCGGTGTCCAAAGGGTCCGATCAGCGGCGTCCAGACTCATGGAGTATGTAATTTACACCGTACCCTGGCATCCTTCCTTCTCTATTAAGCCTTAGTAAGCCGCGCATCTCGCCTCAGAACTGCGGTTGGGGCCACAGCGGCCAATGGGGAGGGTGAGGGGCTGCGTCAGCGGCGTTCGGTCGCCGATCGGCTGCACCTCAGCGAGCCAAAACTACATGCATTTCCTTGGCAAGTATTTTCCCCATCACTGTTATTTCCGTTGTTTCTTTCTCGGCTTTTGACGGGTTTGTATTACTAGATGGTTAGAAAATCTGACTGTCCGTAGCTTGGGATGGGAGGGGGAGAAGGCTCGGCCGGGCTGGTCGTGTGTCAGTGAGTGGAGGACGCCCGGGCCCTTCCACCGTAACGGTAACAGCTCCTCAGGAAAGCTCCTGAAGCCCGGCGGCATAGTCTCCACCCGAAGGCCAATCACATGCTTGCAAAAACGTCGCCCGCGGCCAGCCCGCACTGCAATGCGCGCCATGTCCAGTTTTGGGTAGATAGGCGAGGAAATCTCCCTCAGCCGGGCCAAACAGCGCGCTCCCTCCCATCCTGATGGATCCAGCGCATCTCTCAAAGGGTACGTACCGCGTCGTAGCCGGGAAAAGCTCGCACGCGCCACCCCGAGTTCCCATTCCTTCTCCGGTCCAGCCCAGCATCCAGCCAGTGGCAGCCAGCAGAGAGCAGCAGCCTCTCTCTTTTTTCTGCTGCTGCGCAATTTTTTCGCACGCGACTCCGAACCTTAGCAGCCGTTCGCCGGTCGCGCTCCTTCCCCCCCCAAGCATTACCTGCGTGGGTACCTCGGGTACCTTCTCACTTTTTTGCCACGCCTCTGGTTGGTTCGATAGGCTTCCTAAAAAACCCGCACACGACACCCGCCCCACCCTCCAACCTACCGAAGCTCCTAGCAGCGGACAAGGTTCCATTCGCCCTCTCTCTGCTGGCGGCGGTTTTTTTTTTTTCGCCATCCGTCCCTTTACGCTATATCAACAAAATCTCTTGTCATCCCTCCCGGTCACATTGATTCCTCTTCTGCCACTACCACATTTTGACTCATCGAACACGTCCGCCTTCGACGGTAAACAAAAACAACAAAACAAAAAAAACACGTCTGCAGCCAGGACTTTTTCTTCAGACCTGCTGCCACACTCCCTAGCGAGCTTTACGATACCCGGACAGATCGAGAGGAGGAAGGGATTAGAGAAAAAAAATACACCGGGAATCCACTTCAACCTTCCCGCCCATCCAAACCCGCGAACTCGATATCGAATCCTCTCCCAAAAAGACCACAGAAAATCCACAATACCGCAAAAATGAAGGTCTTCTCCAACGCAGTAACCTTCAACTACTCGTGGGAGGAGGTCTCGACCGCCAACTGGCGCAAGTACTGCCCCTGGAACGACAAGGCGACGCACGTAATCGCCGTCGACACGCTCGCCCGCACCGTCGACCCTGCCACGGGAATCCTCCGCACCGAGCGTCTCATCACCTGCAAGCAGTCCGCCCCGGACTGGCTCAAGTCCTTCTTCGGCGGCATGGACGTCTCCCACGTCTACGAGACGTCGTACGTCGACCCCGCCCGCAAGACCGTCACCATGGTCTCGCAGAACCTGACCATGTCCAACCTCGTCAACGTCCAGGAGACGGTCGTCTACCGCCCCATCTCGGCCCAGCAGACCCAGTTCGTCCAGGACGCGCAGATCACCGCCCTGTGCGGCGGCTGGCAGAAGATCAAGAACTCTATCGAGGACACGCTCGTCAAGCGCTTCCACGAGAACGCTCAGAAGGGCCGCGAGGGCTTCGAGACCGTGCTCGCCATGAGCAGGAGGGTGTTCGCCGAGGAGCGCGAGCGCGAGATGCGCATGCGTCAGGGCGCTGCTGCGTGATCTATGCGTACGTCTCCTCACTTGCGAACGAGATTCAGAGCAATCCTTTTCCTGCGGCGGTTCTTGCAGCGGTTGATTTCCAAGACAAACAAAAGCGGGCGGCATCTTTTCACAACGGTTTCTAAAAAAGGGGGATTTAGACGGCGTTTACGAGGTTTTGATTTGACGAGAGAGACGGCTGAGAAAGAGAGATTTGACGGCTCGGCGGCGGCGATTGTCGCCGATGCCTGACCTGTACAAACATCTTTTGCATCCTTATTTTATTTTTCGGAGTTCCGGAATACCCCTACACGATAGAGCATCCGGGGGTTCACGCGAAAGAGAAAAAAAAAGAAGGGGACGACCACCACCAATCGTCGTCGTCCCTTTCTTTTTTCCAATTCGTCTTGTTTAGTCTTCGGACTAAGGAAGATTAGAGTGTCATTTTAGAGAAGAATAATAGACATCTCCCACACCGTCACACACACTTACACATTATCCGTTATCCTCATCAGCAAAGTTTTGAACCCTTGAAAATGCGCAATCGCCACATCCGGAATGCCGGCAAACACAAAAGCATCGCTTTCTTGAGAAGCTGGTTTAAAGCATCGTATTCATTTGAGTTTTAGACTGACTTCCCCGCCGCCCGGCCTCGGCTCTTCTCCTCGTACCGCCTCAGCAGCTCCCTCGTGTCCCGGTCCAGCGCGGCGTCGCTGCCGGCGAGCACACGCTCCGCGAGCGCCGCGGCCTCGTCGTACCTGCGGAGGAAGTAGAGCTCCTCGACGGCGTGCAGGATTTCCTGGAGCGCGGGCTTGGTGGTCTGGCCTGGCACCAGGGGCAGCTCTAGAGAGCGCCAGATCTGGGGGGTGGTTGATTAGAACTGTAGAGTACTCATCTGGTTGGGGATGTGGATGCAAGGGGGGATGATGGGGTTTCGGGTTGTGGTGGGAGATGGGGATGGGATTTGGGATGTGACGGTGAGGGGGAAGCGGGCGTGCGTACGCAGCCGAGACTCGGCGGACACAAGGGCGTCTTGGGAGCTGCCCGGGATAGGTAATTGTCGACTAAAGGACTAAGAAAAAGAAACGGGGTCGCCTTTTCCCGCATGCCTGGCACTAGCAAGAGCGGTGAATACAACGGTGAGGGGGATGGATAGCAAGCCGGTCGACATCCATCGACTCAAAGGATAGCAGCATGGTGGAGTGGTATACTCAAGTACACCGAGGGCAAGAAAAAGGGCAGAAATGACAACCCCGCATTTGCGAAAACGAACAGAAGGTTGTAGCACTCACATCTCCATTCTGCTCCTTGGCCCGGTACGTCGCCCGGAGCTCCTGGAACTCCTCCTCGGCCTGGTAGTCGCGGGGCCTGCTACTCTCCTTGTCCGCCGCCTCCGAGGCGAGGCCCTCGTCGTCCGACGAGTCGATGGCGATGCTGAACAGGCCGCCGTCTTCGTCGGCCATTTTTTCTTCTCTGTTTTTTTCTTCGGGTTTCCTAACAGATACTGCAGGTGGAAAATGCACTTGGGAGGGTCGGTCCCGTCGGAAGGTGTGGCGTTTCTTTCCTTTTCTCGCTTTTTTTTGGGTGAGTTTTTGCTATCTGGGCAGTTTGTGTCCATCTAGTTATCCGGACAGTACCCACTTCTTGAGCCAATCAGGCTCTTGAGATCCCTCTGCACAACACCAAAAAGGTAACACAGAGTACAGCACGCATGTAATATGCTACGAGAGTAATAGAGGTAACTGAGGAAATACTACGGATAGGATAGAGTTTTAGTCTATGGTCGCGCGTAGGAAAAAATGAACTTTTTAGGCCTGCCCGATTGGCTAGGGACAGTGTGTATTGCCCGGGTAGCCAGATAACACGAGCCAGGTAGCAAAACTCCATTTGATTGCTGTCTTGTCTTTTGGCTTGTAGACTCAAGAAGACGTCGAGATTTTTCGCCGATATTTCTCACGTAAGTGCTTGGTGACTCGGAATGTCTTCCTCCCCAGGGACCCGCTACACGTTTCCAATGTTGCCCGTATCGACTAGCACACCTGCCGGCATGCCAACTCCAGTGCCCGTTCAGGTGCTGTCAGTTTACGCCGGGTTGTTACCTATTACGAGAAGCCGTGTCAACGAGTTCCGGCTTTCAGAGGCCTCTATAAGTCGCTCTGGATCAACATGCTCACCATAATAAGCGCCCTGGCTGTAGTAGGGGGGCACTCCGGGTCTGTAGTATACCTGAAGCGAAGAGTACGCGTGTTGACCATTCCATGGAAGCTTCCATGTCAGAAACGGCCATGGCGATGATACATGCTCCTACAAAGGTCCGGCCGCCAAGTCCCCCCCCCCCCCCCTGGTGGGTTCACGAAAGCGCACGTAAACGAGTCACGAAAGCCAAGCAAACCCTGCAGAAGCAGGCCTCCAAGCCAAGTTGGGAAACTTTTCGCCGGACCATAGATTGGTCCAAATATCGAATCCGAGATGGCGACCAGTCTAAGGGGTCAAATGCACTTGAAGTTCAGAGTCTTCTGGTGGTTTCGGCCTGTTGGCGAACAAGTATTTGAAGCCCATCTTGCCGGCCCCCTTTTGCACTTTGCTCAGACAGCTACGAAAACACCAACATCACTCGTTCGATCGATCTCGCTGATAGAATTCTGATTTTTAAGTAGACTAAGAGCCGTTCGTTTGTTAGTTCTCCCTTTTACCTGCCAGACTTAGCCGATGAGACATACTCACAAGCAAGGGCATACAGGTTAAACACACCCACACGACAACGCACCAAGATGAAGCCAACCACTTTCCTGTTCACCGTCGTCGCCGTCCTGCTCGGTCAGGACTCCGGCCTCGTGTCTGCCGTGTGCGACAAGATAAGGGGCACGGGAGGCTGCACCCGCGAGCTCCCTCTCATCTGCGGCGGGACTGGCACTGCGACCCTGACCTGCTGCTCGAACCTGGACTGCACCTGAGCCTTTGTCATTCTGGCCGGCTACATCGTGGATAGCTCGGTGGCCTGGAAAGTCCGGGTGTCATGGCCTTGGGACGGAAAATAGCATTGGTTGATTGCTTGGTAGCTTTCGAGACTCTAGCCGTTCTGGCGCTCGCTTCGTCAAATATCACCAAGTAGTCTCAATCACCATTCGAATCTCAGTGTGACATGCCGAACGTGAGGGCCGTTGAAGAAAGTAACTACTAGTACCATCGCATTACGACTTGGGCACTGGCATCTGCATCTTTAGTTTTGTCGAACGGCGAATTGTGAGCTGGCGTATCATCATCAGATACCTCGGGCTTGGCAACGCGACCCGAGCATGTACCGGTTGGACTTCACACATTATCGAGCCTTACAAGATAGGAAAACAATAATAATGATACGTGTTCTAGGCCGGGTTTGCGGAACGGACTGTCGTCGAACATCTGAACCCCAGCTGTCCTCGCAGGAAGCCAACGTTGAATGACCCGACTCGCTCACACCGAGACAGCGCATGCCCGGTCATTATCAGATCGAAATCACCGGAGCCGTCAATCCCTTTGCAAGTCTTCTTCCCTCGTCGACTCGAGCCAAGATACCGATCGGACTGCATCCATCGTAGAACCATTCTTGGCGCAAGGTCTGGGCCCCCCTGCGCCGCTTGAAAAGATTCCCGACTTCAACAGCACCGTGGATGAGGGTCAATTTTTGAATACTCCTCCTGGAAGCTGTTTGGGCTGCCATTCAACGACGTTCCCCGGATTCTATGAGAGAGGTACCGAGTAAAGACTGATAATACTTCCAAGGAATGATCGGAAATAAGGGCCAAAGCCAGTCCCCACTTCCCACCACACGGGTAGGCGCATATGCAACTAAAAGAAAGACTTTTTTGCAGCGCAAACGTCAGTTCTAAACGATCGTAAAGTCTTAACGAAGCTAACGCCCGGATGTGCGGATTTGCAAGGCTGGAAGAGCAAGTCCTGCCGAACACCGCCCGAAACAGATGACATCAATCCCGCCTGCATGGTGGGGTAATGGCTTGGTGGGGGTGGGCAGGTTGGCGTGTGTTCCAGATGCGCGGGAGGAGGTGGGAGCTTGGAAGTGAAGCTCCCTGGCTAACCTCGATCGCGTGTGCCTTCTTTTGACTACATCTCTTTGGCTTCCCAATCACCACACCCGATCCGGCAGTTCCTCCGGAAACTCAGAAGATGGAGGCACAGGTCGCCAGGCTCGTGGAGAAGGCCTGGGACAAGTTCCAGGCCCTGCCGGCAGACCAGCGCTTGCGTGAGTATTCCTAGTCTCTGGGGAGGAGCCGGCATCGCGAAGCTTTTGAAGCTCTGGAAGCTCCCCCAGAGCTCGTCCTAGCTCCCCAACCCAAGCGACACCTTTTCCAACAGCTCAATCCCCTGGATGCTGACCCCTCCCAGTGATAGGAATCTCCGGCATCCCAGGCTCAGGTCCGAAACCGCCTCCCCTCCTGTCCTTGGCCGCAAACTAACACTGCCACAGGCAAGACGACCCTCTCCCAGATCGTCACCACCCGCCTCAACAAGCGCAGCCAGGCCCTCGACCCCTCCTCCCCTCCCCCCGCAGCCTTCGTCCCCATGGACGGCTACCACCTCACCCGCGCCCAGCTCTCCGCGATGCCCGACCCGGCCAACGCCCACGCCCGCCGCGGCGCGGCCTTCACCTTCGACGCGCCCGCCTTCTACGCCCTCGTGTCCTCCCTCCGCGAACCCTTGCTCCCCGGCGATGCGTCCCCGCCCGTCCTCGCACCGAGCTTTGATCACGCCGTCAAGGACCCCAAGGCGGATGACATCGCCGTCCTCGCGACGCACCGCATCGTCGTGCTGGAGGGGAACTACCTCGCCCTCGACAGGGCGCCGTGGAGCGATGCTGCGCGGCTGTTGGACGAGCTTTGGTTCGTGGACGTTGATTTTGAGGTCGCGCGGCGGCGATTGATTGCGAGACACGTCAAGGCGGGCATTGCGAAGGACGAGGAGGAGGCGGACAAGAGGGCACGGGAGAACGACTTGGTCAATGGGAGGGAGATCGTGGACTGCCGGATGAAGGTGCACGAGGTTGTCGTCAGCCGGGAGGACGACGAGTGGGTTCACGAGTAGCCTGGGAATGCGAGTTGATATATCGCACACATGCTGATGGTCAACCTTGAACTAAACCAACCACCGATACAGCGGCAACAGCCCTGGTCCATCATCTCCCTTCTCCTCCCCCCTTCACCTTGAGCTCGTACCCCCCTTTCTGTTGTCTGTCCTGTTCAAACAAAGCTGCGCGTATACTGCCAGCCATCCTCTTCGCCGGATTCGTCTTCGGCTCCGAGGTAGTCAAAGGCCCTGGAGAAACACAGGGCATGTGGTCAGAGTTGATCGGAGCTTGACACAACGAACCGTTCTGAATGATCCGCCATTCTTGCTTTGGATCCATTCGGTTCTGACGACCGGTGCCCTTGGGACTTTCTCTTTTCAGCGAGGGCCTGCTACTATTTACTGCCTGCAGATGGAAGTGGTGAAAATAGCGAGCGAGGTCAAAGGGACAATGAGATAGCTGTTCTTGGTTGGCCCTGGACAATGAAGAGACTGGGCTACTCTAAATTTAGCCAACCCACTTGCCTTGTGTCACCTTGCTGGCGGCTGTTCGGCACCTAGATGGCAAGCTTGCCATCTACAAATACAGGCCTCGACACGCCGTCAGTGAAGTCACATCCAGTACCAACAAGCTTCTCAGCTACAAATACAAACCTCAACACCCCATCCACAAAATCGGATACAGTCTCGGCAAAGTTGCCATCTACAAATACAAACTCAACACGACGTCAGCAAAACCGCATCCAGTCTCACCACCCCAGTTTTGCAAAGATGTCAGCAACAGAAAGTTTTACCCTCTTTGGCAACTTGCCCACTGAGCTGCGACTAATGATATGGAGCGAAGCGCTCTCGGTTCGATCCGTTTGGGCCGCGGTTTTCGACAAAGATCCCCCGGACCCAGGCTCTCCTCCGATGCTGGCCACTTTTAACACCGACGATATGGCTCCCCCGCAGTTGGCCGAGTTTCGGAGCCGCCTGGCAACTCGCGTCGGCCCGCCGCCCTCGGCCATGGCCTACGTCGGCCCGGCGTCGTACCTGGCTGGCCTCGCCTGCGGAGAGTCCCGGTTGCTGCTGGAACAGTCGCACGTCAAGTTCCCCCGTGGGCCGGGGCTGGCGACAGGCCCAGGCGTCTACTGGGTCGATCCGGAGAGAACGATTGTCTACCTCGGCAGAGCTCCCCATGCAAGGGCCACCATGGACGCCCTTGGAGCGGACGAGCTACGGCAAATCAGACATGTCGCTCTTCGGACGTGTCAGTATTGGAGCATAGACGATGCATGCGTGCGTCTGGCGAAAGAATGTCCGGCGCTTCGCACCATCATCATTCACTGCGACGACCTGGGCGAGGTTGCCGAGCCCGCGGTCAGCGAGGACCTGAGCCCGGAGCTGGCCGCCTACTTCGCGACCATCCCGGGCTCCGCCATCGGTCTCGGCGATTCACTCGAGACGCTGAACGCTGAGGTTCTCGTTGAGGTTCTGGAGCCGCACTTTGGCGATTCGCCTCCCACGTTCCATGTGGTCTCCCCCCCCTTCGCAAGGCGACCGGGTCTATAGAGGCTTCTTACGTGCGACCGTCACAAGTTCTTTCGGTGTGAAACTTCCCCTGATACCGGTTAACAAACAGACACGCACTCGTCCATACTGTTGAGTCCAGGTTGCTTTGTCGGTTGCGGTCATGAAACAGCGGATGGGCAGCATCTAAGAAGCGAGTCCGTAATGTCAACCTTGGCCCCCCTTGGATGTATTAATGGAGGCGGATATCTTCTCGAGAGTGGCTTTGGAAAATTGTATCATCGCAAAGCGCATTCCTTCAATATCATCATCATCAACCCTTCCATCCTCGTTATGACCGATGCGCCACACATGCTATCTCTAACCGAGCTCGAAAATGCCGCTACGGATGCAATCAGGATCTTGCAGGGGCTGACAGAGTTCTCTCACGCCAGGATCGCTGTTGCTGGCGAAGTAGCTCTTTGGAGATACCTCCCCCAAGAAAGGCGCAGGCGCCCTGAGGTTTCTCATTCCCGTCCCTGCCAAACGATCCCCCATGTCGTCAAACTCACGCTGGTTTAGGGCGTGGATTTCATCATAAACATTGATTTCATCATCGATATCGACAGTCTGCCGAAGCCAATGAAGCAAAAGCTGCTGAGCCTCCCGGGGTCCCCTTTTGTCCAGGAGGCCAGGGGCTTCTTCTATAACCATGGCGGAAATCGCGTTCGAGTCGAGATCACCCCCAAGTGGCAGGTCGGTTGGCCCCATATCGCGCAAGTCTTTTGACATGTCCCCCATCGTTCCGATGGGAACCCCCCACGATTGTTCCTTTCTGCTAACACGTCTCTGGCTTGAAGTCTTCACACATGCCGGCTGGCGCATTGAAGATCGGAAACGTGCAGGGCGGAAACTTACCGTATATCTCACGCGCCGATCTTAGAGAGTTTAAGGGCTTCTATGTTCAGCATGGCGCTTCGGTGACCAGGGGGTACGCGGGTGCCACGGATGCCGACCTGGAGTAATTGCTAGAGAATGGGAAGTAGTCTGGGGCTCTCAGTTTGACGAGTGCTCAACGGGCCACGGTTGAGCATTGTAATGCCACCGGTGTCACTCCCGGTAAGAAGTGGTCGAAGGATCTACTCAGCCTTCTCTGGCCTGTATCTTGTTTGCTGCGCTGCAAGTCTGTTGGTAGTTGCTATTCTCTTCCTTTTTTTGGAGCTGGCTTTCTACAAGTGCTTGTGTTGGAATAAAGTATTAGATCTGTAGCAGGCAGGCATCTTGGTTTATTTGAGTTCCATTAGTATATTGAAGAAAAGTACGTAGAAGTATATTCGACTTCCAAGAGACTAGATTGGTCCTGTAATGCTTGAGTTGTGTTTTCTCGAGGTGATATTTGCTACTAATTTACTCCCGAGGTTCAGCCTTCCACTCAAGCTGAGGATTGAAATTGAGCGGAACACACCTTGTCCGCTAGACGCAAAACAACGAATCTAATGTCTCAGAAAGAACTTGCATTTTGGTGTAAGCTCAACCCAGCTGGCCGCGAAGGGCTTCTCTGATCGTAGATGGCTCGGTCCTCGACATTGTGGCATGTGTGGCCACTAGGAACTGCGGTGAGAAAGTCGCCCCGGAAAGGCTAGAGTTTTCGCAAAAGGCTAGCCAAAGCGTAATGCCGTCTTCGTCGTCAGCATCATGACGGAAATATTTCTCCAGGGGCAGAATTGGCGGTTGCACCGTTGCCCAGATTGAGTCAACCAAGCCCCCCCTATTTGGAGCGCCAACAGGAACGTTGGTTGGTTGGTTGTGGTTACACAAGGTTCCAGTTGTAAGCAAGGCTCGGAGACATGCAGGTTTGCGGAGACGTCGGTCCTCTTTTTGGGGTTGTCCCCCCTTCTCGTGGGATGTTCAGCTTCTATCAACTTCGGCTTAGGCAGAATCTCTTCCTGGTAGCCTTGCGAAAGCGTGACTGCAGCCACATCGATCGCCAGCCCCCTCCTCGGCCGCCATGGCTCGTACTCAGCGTCACGACTTCGAGATCGCGGTGGTCTGCGCCCTCGACCTGGAGTACGACGCCGCCACCCTGGCCTTTGACGAGGTGGACGACGACGACCTCGGAAAGGCACCGGGGGATACCAACACCTACACGACCGGACGCATAGGGCGCCACAACGTCGTCATGGCGCTGCTCCCCGGCAACGCGGCGAGCGTGACCGCCACTCTCCGGTCGAGCTACACGGGACGGAAGCTTGTTTTCCTGACTGGCGTCTGCGGCGGTGTGCCCATGCCCGACAGCGGGACCGAGGTGATCCTTGGAGACGTCGTCATCAGCAAGACCGTCGTCCAGTACGACCTCGGCCGGCGGTACCCTGACAGATTTGCGCGCAAGGATACGGTCGACGATAACCTCGGCCGGCCCAACTAAGAGATTCGCTCCATGCTCGCCGTGTTGGGGTCAGAGTTCGGCAAGGGTCGGCTGCGAAAGAGGACAAATGTTGTTCTGAAAGAAATGCAAGACAAGGCGATCGATGAGGACCGCGAAACGGGCTACGACCGGCTGGCAGCGCAAGAAGACACGCTATACCCCTCGACGTACCGCCACGTCCACCGGGACCGCCCGGACTATGGATGCACCGATGCCGGCGGTTGCGACGAGGCCATCGGCGCGTCCTGCGAGAAGCTGAAATGCGACTCGTCACTTGCGGTAAAGAGGGACCGGCTCCTGAACGCTGAAGCAGCCGGAAGCGGCCCTCGAATTTACGTCAAGCCCGTTGCCTCTGGGGACACTGTGATCAAGTCCGGCGCCCACCGCGACAGGATCGCCGCGGATAATGGCGTCTGGGCCTTCGAGATGGAGGGGGCTGGAGCGTGGGACCAGGTTCCGTGCGTCGTGGTGAAGGGCGTCTGCGACTACGCGGATAGTCATAAGAACAAGAAGTGGCAACCGTACGCGGCGGCTGCGGCGGCGGCGGTTGCCAAAGCTCTCTTGGATCTATATACCAAGGCCGACAAGCCCGGGGACGCCCATCCGACGTCCAATGAACCTACCTTTGGGGTTGTCGGGACTTCACACCGCTTCCATAACACGGGAAGCGGTTCTCAGTATATCCATACGGGAACTGGCGACCAGAACAACAACACCGGGGGCGGGAAGCAGTTTAACGCGCATAAAATGAACTTTGGCGATATGCACTGAGTTGTGTTTGGAGTTGGCTTGGATTAACTGGGATAAAAAGACCCATTGTCGAGTTTCTGGAAATAGATACCAAGCTACCCCTCGGTAATTCCGTTACCTTTTAACTAGTTGCGCACTTATATAATTAGGTATTAACATGTTCGATTTGCTGTTCTATTAATTCCGTACAACTATGCTGAGAGCGTCAGAAGCGAGTCTATTGAGTTCCTGTCTGTGTTTAATAATTTCTAACTTGGTTCTCTGTTGCGCAACGTATTCTAAATCTTTCCTGAAGATCTCTAAATATCTTAGTCGATTAATTCGATCAAAACCGCCCAGCGTGCCAGTTTGGTCGATCTTCTAGTTTCCGCCCGCAAGCTTTGACCTCGCGAGTTGATAACTCTACGCTGAACAATGAAGCGGTCCCGGACCCACAACAAGACCATCTCTAACCGTTGAAGACTGATATCGTATTCGACCTAGATATCAGATCCTGTAGCATTTGCGATCAGTTTGCAGAGAACCACAGAATCTTCTGGGAACGCCTCACCCGGCCTGATAGGCTTACTTGACGGTGTCTGGAGGATGCTTTGAAGGCAAAGGCAGCTTGTCGTGGACCGAGTCTCGCATGTTTCAAACCAGTCATGTTTCTGGTGATACCTGGATGTTTTGAGAAACAAATCGGAGCGTCGATACCTGAGATACCCCAACAAGAGAACTTGGGTGAAAGAGAAGCCCAGGCGGGTACACGAACCTTGAAGGCGTCAGTTGCACCGCGTGGAAACGCCGAGGCAGACTAACTTCTGTTGCTACAGAATGCATATGGCGTCACAGTCATCTTTCAGGACACGCTGAGATGCAAGATCTATATAATGCAGTGGTCGCGGTCCGGAAAGTCCTGTTGAACGTTAGCGGCTCATCACCTCAGGACACACCGATTCAACTCCTCACTCACAGTCCGATTGTCGAAATCATGGCCCGAAAGTCGAGGATCCAATGGCCTCAGGGGACTCTCAAGCGCAGTGGAATTTGGGCTACCAGGGTCCAAACGACGGAGAGCCCATTGCCCACGGCGCCCCCGGGGGAGGTCGAAGCCGCAGGCGATAAGTCCGAAGAGAAGCTCCCGCTCACCGAACAGAAGGACCAAACTGCAACCGACAAGACCTCGCAGCCCGAGCCCGCGACGAAGACGACTTCGAAGACCAATGACACCGCCGACAGCACCTGTCCGATCTGCCTCAAAGACACCCGTAAGCCGCAGCTCCGCAGACTGCCCTGCAACCACGTCACGTGCCGCGCCTGCGTCGTCGACTTCTTCCGCTCGGCCATATCCGCGAAGCACTTCATCACGCCGGCGTGCGGCCTCTGCGCCGGGGCCCGAGACGGAACCAGTGGCGAGAGCCGGATGGCGGCCGGGTTCCCCGTCCACTGGGCCAAGGAGGTCCTCCGCCCGCGCGAGTGGACGCGCTACCGCGACCGCCTCGACGAGCTCGCCGAGAACCGCTCGGGCACGGCGGTCCGCTGTCATAGCAGCGAGTGTAAGCTGTGGATCCCGCCCCGACACCGCGCCAAGGGCCGGAAGATCGCTGTGTGTAAGTGCAAGGTTTGGACGTGCATGGCGTGCATGGAGGAGGCGCACGACGGCGAGACGTGCGAGGCTGTTGCACTCGAGCGGAAGAAGGCAGAGGAGGCCATGGAGGCACTCCGGGACGAGGCGGAGAAGGCCCGGAAGGCCGAGGAGGCCGAGGGCGAGCGCATGAGCCTTCGGACCATGTCCAACATGGGGTGCCGGAAGTGCCCGAGATGCAAGATTGCGATCGACAAGAATGGCGGCTGCTCGCAAATGCAGTAAGTTTCTCAGTTTTCTTCAGACGATCTTCCCTACGTTGGTTGACCAGCGGGATATCCAACGATGTGTGGAGCTGACACGGTGACCTAGCTGCACCCATTGCGACTTGCACTTTGACTGGACCAGGAGCGCGTCCGCCTCCGATGATGGACGAGAAGACGGCCGAAGCGCTGCGGAAAGTCATCACCACCAGAGTCTTCTGCCCGCGAGGTCTCTGCCCCCAATGCTTCCGAACAGCTTGATGTGGCCGAACCAATACCCAAGGTTCTAGACAATTGGAATCGAAAATTATCGGATTCCTTCAATTGCGAGTTTGGTTGATGATTATCGCCAGCGCCGACGGCGGGGAATGTAGGCACAAGTACGAACACATGTTGGAGACACTCGTTCTGTTCATGCGTTCCTACTTGATGAAAACACCTCGAGGAGTCTCCCTGTTACCGTACTATTGTTGAGATCAAGTGGTATTGAGATTGAGAACCTAGACCAGTGCTGCCATCGGTTAATAGAAAATTTCAAGGTGACGTCTTGTAACCACGGTCTTGCAATCACGTGAACTAAGATCACCCAAAATTCATAGCATGAAGGCGCAAAACACAGTTTTGCAATCGGCTTGTCACTAATCATACCAGCTGTCAATGCTGATGACTCTACGATGTGTGAGTGCCCAATCACATCGAATAGTAAGCACCTACCGACGACTACCATGTTCAACGTCCTTGCCCTGCGAGTGAGGTTGGATGATTCTATGTCAGAAGATCAGCAGGCCGACGGGAGGCTCTCGGGCCGCCTTGCCAAGAAGACCGTTCATTCCTCCCAGGGTAGCCGCGCTAAGTAGAGCGGCCCGCGGTTGCATTACAGAGATGTCGAAGTTGAGGTGCTCTGATGTTCTTGTCATCAAATTCGGACTACCATAGTGATCCGTGGTGCACCATCGAACCTGTATAAGGGGGCAATGGTAACAGATCAGTGAGCTCGATGAGGCATACTTCCCTGCTCTTCCCACTCTCTCGGAATAGCGTCCGGTCCCGCATCCCGGAACCGCGAACAGTACGGACGTTGAAGGATATCGATACCGTATCCAGCTAAAGCAGCCGATGGGCAAGAAGCTTAATAAGAGCCGGCAGGCACTACGCCCGCTGTACCGGCAGGGTGGAATTCAATACCCAAGGATCATGACGTGTCATCACAGAGTCAAAAGAAGCTATGGCAGTCGTATGGCGTTGACGTAGCTTCGAACGTACATCCCTTCGACTATCTGGTATCAACGGCCAACCGTTCAAAGTTCAAGCTAGCGAGAGTATTCTGGGCACGATAGCTCCTCTCAGGTCATGCCCCGCGTGTCGCGCGGGCCTGGCGCGGCCAGAGAACTCTCTGCTGCACGTCTACGACTTGACCCTGCCCCGGGTCGAAAAAGACTAAAGCAGGGAGTGGCCGCACGGAGGCTCGGGCCCTGCATTTAGTTGTGACTATGACTGTCAACCAGAAGTCAAAAAGGACCTAACTGGAGGTAATACCCTCTCACCCTCAATGGACAAAAGACAAAAAAAGTTTCCACGGAGCTGAAAGATGCTTACTGTGTACGGGGTCCTCCCACCTCAGCATGAACTCTAAAGGCCCAGAGCGTGCCACCGCAGCCGGAGCGTCGGGACTCCAGGCAGAGTTTGCCTTTCTAGCTGGGAGTTGTCTTGCGTTGGGCCCTTTTGCAAAGGCATTGCCAATGTCATGGTGAGAGTTTACGGCGCCGTAACCTTACTCAGACGGACGGTTCGGCGACCTGTCCAACCCTCCCAAGCCCGCCACCCCTCCGCAGCCATCCCCTGCCAGCGGGAGCACCAAGCTTATGTAGGTCAAGCGTACGGGCATCTCGGGGTCTTGGGGGTAGCCGAGGAGGAGGAGATGGCACTGATTGGGGGCCAAGACCGCGAGAAATGCTCCGTTCAGAAAACGAAAGGGGCCGTATGAGGTTTGTGCGAGTCGTTCGACGGGGGAGGACACATCATCACCTGCCCGGGGGATAACAGACAAAAAGGAAAAATAAGAATCTCTTGGCCATCAAACCAAAGACGGCTCGGCGAGTAGGGCGTTCGTTGTGAGGTATTACTCCAGTTTTAAGTCGGGTGTCTTAAGATCTCCGAGAGTGGGCGAGATCGGCTTGGGGTTTGAAACGTCGCGTTCCCTAGCACCAGGGACGGGCTGCCACATGCGGGCGACACTGGAGACGTGTGGCGGTACAGCCAGATTCTCACGCGTTATTGAAATACAGTCTAAGGGGGGATGCACAGGTATCAGCGGTTTACCAGGGGTGGTTTGGGGTTACATTGCCGTGCGCGAAACGGCACTTCACACACTAAAACATGACGTTGCGGCCAACGCCGAACAACACCGCCTCGTTGTGCGATGAATACGTATGATTGATGTATTACTTTTATTCTTTTCTCTCTTCTTTTCGTAACCTCAAGACTGACAACTCATTCAAGTTGCAACAGTTACCACCCTACGGTCCGGCTCCTGTCTCTCCCCAAAGCCGTTCTCTGTGCCATTCATGTATGGGAGACCTTTTGCCAAGCGGCTTTCCGGGTCCAGGTCTCACGGGAGATAGGCCCGACGAATGGAGGAGCCACGCGGGGGACATTCTCCCGTTCGATGGCCCTGCGTTGCGTTGCGCGACGCATGCGCACGTCAAGGAGCATCCCAGCAGAGGCACTTCTTTTTCTTTCTCTCCGGACAGCCCTCCCAGGCTCTCCCATTCATTTAGTGTAGTGAGTGAGGAGGGCAACCGTAGTAATGGATAATAATATGCACCGACTATTGCCTCTTTCGGCCGATCTATGGTGGCTGTGCGTTTCCGCTTTCCGGTTTCGCATTGATTTCAGATCCCGCCGTGCTCTCTCTGTGTCCCTCTCTCAATAGGACGTGTGTGTGTGCGTTTGTGCGTAACTCGTCCCCTTGCATTCCTTGTCGTCCATATTTTTCCGCAAGACCCCCCCTCCTGTCTGTATGAATATGCAGGCTGGCCACACTGCAGTTTTCCGTGCAGCCAGGTGCGTTTCTCTACAACACGACTAGCGGTGGTTGATCAGATCCCGCTCAGAAAAAAAACGAGAACCTCCTCCGGGAAAAAAAAAAGAAAGGGAGGAATTTCTAGAATCGGGGGAACAGAGCAGATCATGCCCGATATCGAAATGGCCAGGACGAGGACGACGGACAGGAAACTCGAGCAGGAGAAGGACGACCGCGACACCGAGTATCGGCCGCTCAACTGGAAGAAGATATTCCTGACGCCCAAGTACATTCCGTTCCACCTGTTGGGCATCGGTATCCTCGTGGCGACGATATTTATCAGTTTGCATCACGATGAGGTTGTCGAGGTAAGTCGGGCTCCGCGGAAACCGCATACAGAAAAGGCAGAAGACTGACGATGCGACTGATAGAAATTGAGGCCGTTCTCGGAAAAGGTCCGCGACATTCCGGCAGGGTTCCTGATACCGATCGCCATCTTGATTCTCATCTCGTTCCCTCCGCTGTTTGGCCATGAAGTCGTGGCGCTGCTGTGCGGTGTGGTCTACGGGTTGTGGGTTGGATTCGCCATCGTCGCGGCGGGAACGTTTCTCGGAGAGAGTGAGTGCTGCAATACCTGCGATCGGGCAGGGAAGACGCTAACCAGATGCTCCAGTCGGAACGTGGTTCGCTTTCAAGTACACGCTGCGAAAGAAGGCTCAGAAGTTGGAGAGGACGAATCTCAACTACGGTGCCCTGGCGCGATTGACGCGAGACGGTGGATTCTGGGTATGCAATGTGAACTCTGGGAGCGAGAGTCTTTCGTGCTGACACAAAACGCAGATCGTCTTCATCATCCGCTTCTCCGTGATCCCCTCGCACTTCTCGACGGCCGTCTTCTCGACCTGCGACGTCAAGTTCTGGCACTTTGCCGTCTCGACCTTCCTCACGCTGCCCAAGCAGATCATCCTTGTGTACCTGGGCGTGCTGCTGGTCGAGAAGCAGCAAAAGGACAACACGATCAAGAACGTGGTCTTCGGCGCGACTTTTGTGCTGACCATCGCGCTCGCCGTGTACATCTGGGTCAAGATGCGAAGGGTCAAGAGGATGCTGCTGGAGGAACAGGAGGCGCGGCGCCGGGCGCGGATGAGGGAGGCCGAGACGCTGCCGTACAAGAACGAGATGGACGTCGTGGAGGTGGAGCTCGCGGCGGTGCAGGTGCCGCCGCCGCCGATGATGCAGCCCGGGGCGGTGCCGGTGCGGAGGGAGGACAGGCCGGGGTATCCGCAGTGGATCTGAGCGGAGGGGGGGACATTTTCGCGGAAAGGAACAGAAGAATCTGGATGCTGGACACACACACACACACTCAGGCGCAAACAGATCGCCATAGGTTACTTTCGAAGTAAGGGAATTCGGCACTGGCGTTGATATGCGCATCGTAGCATCGAATATACATGCGCTGGACGGGAATCATACTTTCTCTCTTCGTGTGTTTAAAGAACACAGGCGCAACCTTCGCTCCAGGTGGTGTTTCCCTTCGGTGCTGAATCGCAAACTGGTCGGTTACGGATACGGATACGGAAGACCCACATACCTTCCGGGCGGGCGCCCGGAGCACCGGAGCCGGAAGTCTAGACTCAGCAAGCGGGCTCCACTGACTCGTCGGTCCGTTTTGTGTTTCTCGGGGAAGAAGGCAAGCGGGTTTCACAGCAACGGTGTTCTGGCACAGATCAGTTGAACCCCGAATACCGTTAACTGCCCCTCGCCGCTGGAGCACCGTGGGTGTCCTAAGAGGGGGGCTCGTGGAGAACAGAAATCTCTAGTACAACCAGGGCAAAAGTCCGATTGGTTTCGCTGGTTAAGCCCCTCAATGCGAGGGCCTCTCTGTCATCCACAGCAAGGCTCATCTCGAAATCCATCGAGGGGGAAAGAAATACCCATGTCGGGGAGTCTGCCCATCGAAGCATTGCATCGTTAAATCGTGGAAATGAGTTCAACCCACCTGTGCAAATTAACATGCCCTCGGCGTTGCCGGGGCTGGCCCGAGCTCGGGGACGGCCGCCCCGCGCGTCCACCATCGTCTGCACAGCACAATGATCGCCGCCCGGCGGGATGGAGATTCTCTGTTGGAAGATGCTCTTAAAAAAAGAATCGTAAGTTGCGAGGGTCCAGTGCCCGCGATACGAATGCCGGAATCAGGTGAGCTTTGCTTTGCTGTGCAGGAGGGTCATGGAATTTGGCGCGCGCTTGCGCTACTTCGAGGTTTAAAGTGGGGACAGGTGGGGGCGGATGGCGGCAGGAGGCCGAAAGACACTTCGGGCGGCTACCTAGGTACCTTCAAAGACAGAATAGTTGTCTGCCTCTGTCTTTCTTCCTTTGCATCCTAGGAGAAACTGTGACGCAAGATGCACCTGGCGAAGGAGACTTGTGTAGAGAGAATAATGGTCCTTAATATGTTCATTCGCGTTCTCGCCTCAAGCTCGTGGCCGCTGTTTCCTCCGAGTGGCTTGTGCGCCACCGTTTCAATGATCCGCGATCTTGGCTTCGGTGCCTATCCGTACTCATGTTTGGTAAGCCCCTCAATTGAAGCTTACACTGCCCGCTCCACAAGCCGTACAGCCGGGAGAGTGCAGTGCAGTGCGGTGCGGTGTAATATGGAGACCGCGCCGCGCTGGAGCGTAAGTCCGCTGTCCGCGGTTTAATCGGAGGTTCCAGAACCCCCGGACCCGGGGGGCCAAATAGATCTGTGGTCGGGGATCTGGCCGGGGCTGGCGATAGGCCGTGTAAAAATAGGCACCGTGTCTAGCGGAAGTCCCCGCAAAAAATGGCTTTGCTTGGCGACGTCAGTGGCTTTGCTCATGACAATTTCACGACAGCCCGCTAATTTCCTGGCAGACACTGCACCGCAAGGGCAACGAAGAAAAAGCGCTTCCATGAGGCTCAATGATAGTTGGGCAGCAGTCACCGCCGATGTGCAAACCCCTGAGAGGATACCACGCCTGGGCCCTCCACCATGACCTCATACGCGGATGAAACAACGTGTTCCTCGGGCTGGGAGCTAAGGCCAGCGGCCTCCAGTGCAACTTGGCCTAGGTACTGCCGTGGCACTTATTGCCAGGCGAGGCACCTGGTTCACCAAGCATTCTCAGGCCGGGTAACCAACTGGAGGCTAAAGGTCATTAAACGTTCTCAGGTCGCTTGGCGACTCACACCCCAATTCCATCGTTTTCTGCTTTGTACCTTGATTTGATTATTCGGGGTCCATCATCCCTAGTTCATCGACAGTGGCGTTGGCGGCAACGTTGGGTGACTCGCCTAACCCCTGAACGAGATGCCCTGATCGGAAAGTCGGACGTCGCGCACCCCCCTGCATCCACCAACGGAGTACGGGCAAGCCAGCAAACAAGCAGGCGTTGTGTGTCACTACCGAAGTCGTGTCTGCCACTAATATACGCGGACATTTAGTTACTCGGCAGGGTACTTACCGAAGAACAGGGCAGAGGGGCCTGGTCGAGCTGAGAACTTGATTCAACCCGGTCTACCTCAGGGTACCTTAGCCTCCGCCAACATTTCCCCCTCCCCGTTCGTGCGCTCGTCGTTCGTTTCCCCCCTTCCATTCGCCTTCACGTCTGCGTCCCATTACGAAAGCAATCCTGGCAGTGACAGCTGCTGCGCCTCCTCCCAGACAACTCTTCGTCTCTTCTTTTCCCTCGAATTGATTTTTTACTCCCCCCCGTTCCGTGAACATTTCATCGAGCGACACTCCTCGGACCATACTTAATCGACCTCCGCACCCATGCTATCAATCGACCCGAACCTCCAACACAACCTCGAGTAATCCGCTACCTCGTTCCGCTTAATCCACCCAATTACGACGTCATGGCTGCTGTGCCGTCAGATCCTCCCGCCGCGGCCGCGACCACCAATCCTCCCCAGAACATCGACGCCAAGCCTGCATACGACCTTACGGAAACGACAGCGGTGACGCCAGCGACGACAGTAACATCAACACCGGCGCAACCTCCACCACAGCTGGTCAAACGCAAACCCGTGCCGGGCTCGAGGACTCCTTCGGCCAACGGCTCAACAAGGTCGAATGGCGGTACCCCTCCGAACGGACTCGCCGCGACGGGCACATCCCGTCCGCCCTCGACGACCAGTTTGCACGTAGACGTGCCGCCCACTACTGCCACAACGACGAGCACTCGATCACGGGGGAACTCGACGACCCAATGCGCCTGCGACACCCGCGGCACGTCGCTCGAGGTCGACAACTCGCAGCCCGTCGACTTCGAGGGCGAGATCGCCACCGACAACGACCTTCCCACCCCCGAAGTCCTGAAGAAGATTGAGAACTACGTTGTCCTCGACAGGCACGGCAAGAGCCACAAGTTCAAGAGCTTATACACCGGCCGCAATGTCGCGAGACGGGTTCTCGTCATCTTCGTCCGCCACTTCTTCTGCGGCGTGAGTTTGCCACTGCTCCTGCTGCTTTGTCTTCTGATTTGCTGACCCCTCGCCAAGAACTGCCAGGAGTTTCTGCGATCACTCTCCGAGTCCGTGACCCCCGAGGCCCTGCTGGGCCTGCCCATGAGCACTTTTATCGCCGTTGTCGGCTGCGGCAACCCAGGCCTGATCGACATGTACCTCCAAGAGACAAACTGCCCGTTCCCCGTATACACCGACCCGACACGACGCCTGTTCGAGAACCTCGGCATGACCCGCACTCTCGCTCTGGGCCACCGCCCAGCCTACATGCGCAAGTCAATAGTCAAGGCGGCCGCCGAGAGCGTTGTTCAGGGCCTGAAGCAGGTGAAGAGCGGACTGGCGACCAAGGCGGGCGACCACAGGCAGGTGGGCGGCGAATTCCTCTTCGAACCCGTAGAGCTCATGAGCCCCAACGGGACGCCCTTCGCCGAGCGCCAGATAGAGGAGGCACTGAGGAACTCTAAGAAGGAGGACGTCAGCAAGGAGGGCATCGACGGCGAGGGCGGTGACGACGACGGTTACGAGCCCGAGGAGAAGAAGGTCACCTGGTGTCATCGCATGCGCTCCACCCGCGACCATGCAGAGATACCAGAGCTGATGGAAATCCTGGGCCTGACGGGCGCGGGGAAGCCCATCGAGGACTCCAAGAGGTGGTCCAAGGCGCTGGAAACGAGGAAAGGGACAGGCCTGAGCATGGCGAGCCAGATGAGCAAGCTCAGCGACCACCCCGAACACGCATAGGAGCGGCGAGGTTTCTTTCGCGTTTTCGATGGGTCTATGCGGCCTGTTATCCGCATTGGCTCCGACAGCTGGGGGTGACGTACATCTCGTCAGTGGCCCATTTGGGTCATCGAGGTGTATGAAAACGGGCAGCTGCCTATTCTGTGTTTATTTTTGGTTGCTAAGATTAGCATAGCCGTTGTTGCACTTTTCCCAATGATACCTGCAGCATTTACAAGCACGCACATGGTTCCGAAATATGACGAGCAGTGAGGCGACTCGAAATCGGCCCGGTAAGGCGGCACGCGGACGAGCGTCGCCGTCGCTACGTCACTCCACAGCCCTTCCCGAGATGACGCACAGTACGTCTGGTTAACCCCGCGTGCAATTCGACGCCCAGGTTACTATCGTATGCGCTCGGGATGAAGATTGAGGCCAAGACAGCGAAGAGTACTGCAGAGCACTGCAGAGCAGCGACAAACTTTGCGTCCCGTTCATCTGATACATGAGACGATCCAACCGCTCAAGAGCCACAAGGCAACGCTGGATACAAGAGCGATCGTCGAGGGGATCGTCGGTCTCACTTTACGCCGCGATCTTCCAGCCGAGTTTGCACTTGAGAAATGGAGGATGGGGATGCCTCGCCCGCGGCGGGACGACAAGACGATACCGCAACAAGAGACATTTCTCTCGAAGCCTCGTATTCTCGTCGGCGAGGCCTCGGCACAGGCTCGGACGCAAGCCCAAAAGATCGCCATGGCGACACTAGGAAGCTAGCTGTCAAATACTTCCATCGCATCCTATTTTCCCTCTTCCTGCTTGCAGCTGACGAAGGTGTCTCACTACCAGCCGTGGTGCTCCTCGTTCATCGGAGGCTTTCGAGGCCGAGAGGTTCGACGGCCCGGTTCGTCTTATGCCCATCCTCGGAAATCCTGCGCGGCGTAAATGAACGAGAGCAGCAATCATCTCGGCCTTCAGCCTTTTTAGGCAGCGCGGAAGAGCAGGCAATACCAAGTCGCCGGGAAATCCTGCCTGCTGCTGCGCCCCGCACGTGGGATTCGTGTTCGCCCAATCGGGCGATAAAGCTGTCGACGAGGGGTTATTTAGCGTTCTTGGTAAGCGATGTTCGTCGTGGGAGACCTGCTGCTGAGACGAGGGTCCAAATCTGACACGGCCTGCTGTCGGAGCTGTCACGCTTCCTCTGTCTTCTCTGCGACAGTAAACGGCCGATCCGCCGATCGCCAATTTTAGAAATCCGGGGAAAGAGAGGAAGAAGCCCTGCGCAAATGCATCTGCTGCGCTAGCGTCTAGACCGGGGCTGGCCGTAAGCTCGGGTACTTGAGCCCGTGAGCTGGAGACTATCGAGCTTGAGGCTGAGCAGTGAGGCCAAGCTGGGGTTTACGCTGACGGGCGTTCTTGATGATCCTTTCTCGAGGTTCGCTCGGAGCTGGAGCCGGGCGAGAGCTTGAAAAGGACGCTTCCTGCGGATTATCCATTATCCTTGGGCAGCCGACATGAATCCGAAAGGAGTGAGATTTCTCGTAGGGCTGGGTTAGCTAGCGCGCGTCTTTAGCCTACCTCGCTGTGTGTATCTACTCAGACGGCTTACTGGCGCTGCGGATACGGCCTGCTGCGCAGGGAAGCCCTTGCCTGTCCCAATCTTGCAGTTATTCTCCGTCGGAGGCGGTGTCCTAGTCCTCGGTGAATTGGGTACGTTGCGTCGCCGTGTGCCACGATGTCTCTGAAAGCTGCTGCGATGATGGGCGCAGCCTGCCAACCCAGCTGAGCGTCATCCTTCCGTCATGATGTAAGTCGAAGAAGGCTTTCTAGTCAATGTAGTGTTGACACGAGTCTCTATAAAGGAGAGCTGGTTTCCTCGTCTCTGGGCGGTTCATCTTCCACTCTCATCATCAGCATCAACAGCCTCACAAACACAACTCCACACACAAAACAACCTTCACACTCTCCCATCTTTCTTCCCACATCAACCCACCGCAAAAATGCAGCTCACAAACATCCTCGCTGCCGCCCTGGCCGCCACCACCGCCTCCGCAGCATCCGTCTCCTCCCGCGCCGCGCGCCGCCAGGCCACAACCCCGGCGACGTGCACCCGCATCGGCGCCTCGGACGCCAACTTCGGCGTGGCGGACCTCACCTCGGGCGTCGTCGTCACCAAGACCCTGTCCTTCGCAGTCGGCGCCGCCGCCGCGGGCCCGTGCTCGCTGATCGGCCAGTTCAACGCCGGCTTTCCCATCGACCTCGGCGGCGCGGCGTTTTCCCGCCTGGATGTGCGGAACGTGGCCACGGGAGCGCTTGTGGGCTCGTTCCCGCCGCTGAATGTGGTGGATAACCAGGTTGTGGAGGATACTGTTGTCACGATTAATAGCTTTGAGTGTCAGCCCGAGCTGGCTTTCGAGTTTGCTATTGCGAACGATTCCGGGGCGGAGGAGGATGTTAATGTTACTTTTACCGCTGGGGAGGAGGGCGGGTTCTTTGTGCAGGTTGGGGACCAGTGCAACTGAGCGCTTTTCTGTCTGGATTGGTTGAATCCTCGAAGAGGTTAGAATGCGGAGGTTTTTGGGTTGGGCTGGAGGACGGCTAGTGGGTAACATGGGATATGGGCATGCATACGGCGGCGTCTGATATTGGAATTGGCATCTGGCGGCGGACATGACGGCATCTTTGGATTTGCATTAGTATTATTTCATTACTGGTACTTCTACCGAATATATACAGGACGTTCCTTTACAAATCTTGCACCAAAGTTCTTCCAAGGTCTTGTTGAGCGAGCGATCAACATGGCTATTGAAGCCTTGGAAAGACGACGGGGTATCCTGATAGTACCGATCGGGATCTGGCTTGGCGTCTTTTGCCAGCCAGTGATAGCGATTACACACAGTCCACAGGCCAGGGAGGCGACGCACGGGGGGGGGCATGGCAAAAAATAAATACCTATCAAGACTGACCGCCGTTGGGATAGGTAGGTAGAAACACAGTTCGTTCTACGAATCATTTGTTCCCCGAGGTGGTTGGGATCACGCCCTGTTCCCAAACCATGTAGCACGCTGCGTCGATAATTGTGACCAAGCTGAGTCCCGGCGAAGAAGACATTGACTATAATGAGGACGACACGGGCAAAAGGAATGACAAGATTAATGAGCAATCTTCTTCGGGATCCACCAAACCATCGGGAATTGACTTACGACCCTATGTTAGCTGGAACCCTCCCCGGAGCAAAGGCCTTCAGCCCTGCGCTACAGTAACCACGCTGTCGGCCCTCATCTGCAATACCTTAGCATCAACAGTCTTGATATGACACCAGCCCACCCGTACTGTCCTCCTGCACATTTCAATACCGGCCAGGACCTCCCAGCTGCTTCAATCTTCGCAACACGGTACGTATGTCGGGTTGCCCTGCCGAGCTCTGCTCGAGAGCACCTGACCGCAGCTAGAGGGGGTCAGCACCACATTATTAGACACCTTTATCACGATACATTACTTGATACATACATACATAGGCCATGGATGCATCCTTACTGGACCACTTACAGATATGTTCGCAAGCCTATCCGGCTCCACCATCGCCCCCAAAAACAATACATTATCCTCATGCCTATTTATTCGCCCTTGAACGCACTGGTAACCTGAGTTGCTGACAAAGAGAGGATGGCGCGGGCGGTGGCGCTAGCGACGAAGGCGGGTTGGAGATGGACATGCCCAGGTTAAGGTGCTCCGGAGCGGGGCGGAGCGGAGCGGAACTCTACGACATCAACGACGACGACGACGGACGACAGCAACGACGAGGACGATGAGGACAGACAACAGCGAGGAAGGTGTCGAAGTCGAGAAGGAAGAGTATTCAGAACGGAAGGGAGGTCGGACAAGCGGGCGGCGGCTATGAGGGCGAATGGCGCGGACGGTGCAGGCGGTGTGGGAGGAGAGGTCGTTGAGGGCATTCGAGATGGAAATGTCGTCCCTGGCAGAAACATGAGCCCGCTAAATGTGTGTCTGGAGAACGATTAGCTTCCAGGCCGGGGCGACTCAGCGGCTGTCGCAGGCAGTTGTCGCAGACGTGACGGGTGGTGCACGAGTGTTAGTCGAGAAGATGGAGGTGAGCAAAGGGGGTTGAAGGACTGCGGCACTCCAGTTGACGGTTTGTACTCTCGCAAGACCATTTTCGTGTCTTGGTGTCATCCATCTTGGCATCAAGGGACGCGAGAAGTAGTCTGCAAAGATTCGCAAGTGTTGGACATCAACCCCGTGTGGCCGACAAGCAAATTGGCTCCTAACTGCGTAAATCACTCAGACTGCAAGAACACTGGGAGGCATCACTGCTCTCACGGCGGATCATTTGACCATTGGTGGCCAGATCTGAAGGTACCCGGCAAGGCCAGCTCAGTTGGCATCAGGCCGCCCAAAGGCAGTCACGGCCGACTCCTATTCAGAGGCCACCAGATGGGTTGCCTTGGAGACCGGAGCTCATGAAGCGAGCGAACATCACAGTGAAATACTAGGTACCAGTCTGAGGTGGAAGGTGGCACTATAGGCACGAACTGTTGTGACGCTGCAAAAGTGGAACCACGATTACAACGCTGGTAATCGCGACTATATGTACGGTGCGCTACGCATCACGACAACTGTTCTTGCCGTCATTCTCGTCACTGCCTGCACCCCCTTGCGTGATTGATAAGCCGCGCCAAAACCTCCGCCAAGTACGTGCCATGTTTGAGAGATATGGTACAATTGACACTGTGCAATGCAGTGGTATCTATCGTGCTCGATGAGAAGGTAGGGGCGTGGGCAGGCGCGCCTAGGCCGGGACCAGTGCACCAACGCCACAGGATCCCAAAACGGAGCAATGTTCGTAGATCCGATACGATGAGGCTGCCGACGCAGATCCCATTCGACAACTATCAACACGATGTTGCCTGTAGGTATCCTAGCCTAGGTACGTAGTGACATTCGACTTGCGGCATCTCCAGTACCACTTGTTGTAAGTCAGGAAGGCACCAGACGAGGCCAACGTGCTGGCAGCCAGATGATTGCACATCCATCGGACTTCGCGACAAGTCAGGACGCGGACATAGGACCTCGGTGCAGAAGATAAGAAAAGGAGCAAGTATGTGTTCCAACAAGAGCTCTGAATGTCCCGACCAGAATGAACTCCTCCTACCTAGTGTGAAACCCATCTAGCACCCAGTAGGCTCCTTCTCCATCCAGCATAGAGTACTTCCAATGTAGGCTCTGTTCAGTACCTAGGTAGGTACCTAAGTCAGCACACCCCATCCCTGCGCACCACCCCCACCTGCGCACCCATTTTCATGGCAAAACGATGACAGCGAAAAGGACGATGGCTTCAATTTTCTACCATAACCACCTCTTCTAGACGAAATGAATCGCAGAGACTATCAAATTCCTTTTCCTGATCACGAATAGCTGCAAGAGATTTCCATTGGATTTTTTCTGCGAGGCGTTGTGATCGCTTAATGTTGGCGATATTCACGAACGTCACATTGGGGTTAGGGACTACTCTCTTCTTTTTATATGGCATGCAGAGCTCTAATTTGGCCTGTGCTTCACTTGTACGCCTCTCGGCACCGATGATATTCACGTTCCTCTTATCGATCGCCTTCCCTGACTTCTCGAGGGCATATATCGCATGTCGTTTGATCGTCCGAGGGGTCCCGTCCAGCATATTGATGAACTTCTTCATATCCTGTGATCTCTGAGGGGTCCCCGGGTATTCGATCTCACCCCTCGTGAACCTACGAGGGGTGACAGGGTCCGGAAGAAGAGGGGGCCCCGTGTTTATAGTGAACTGCGAGCTC